>DWKL01000602.1:0-17925 GCA_018249415.1 Phareas burnsi | reverse complement strand
AGAAGGTACTGGCCACTGTCTAATGTAAAGATGTTATTTGTTTACGAAATAAAGATTATTATTATTATTATTATTATACATTGTTTTGAATTGGAGCGACCAAAGTGTGAACGGGGTTATAGTATCTGCATATAGCATTATTTAAATAAGGAACATATCAGTTTTTTTTATAATAAATTATTTATAACGTCCACATTCCGTATATCCAATAAATATTTTTAATTTTACTTTCATATAATGGATTAAATCGGTAAATGGCGCGGCTAATTTTACTAAGACAATTCTGATTAAACATAAAACTTCAAGGTTACACTTTTGCCTTACGTACCTATCAAGGAGAGCCATAATCCATTTTTAGAACACTTAAAAAGTGGCCTTGTAATAGTCGTACGTGTTCTTTGTCTAAAGTTTTGTGTTCACCTCTAAGGAAGTTCCCTCGCAACTAATATTAGTCAATTAGGTATTCAGGACGCGCGCCGCACACCCCGCGCTGCGTCGGCCGTCTGCGGCCTGCCCGCTTCAGCTTCCAAAGTCTGTCTTGTAGAGAACAGAGTAATTTTGTCAATGATATTGAATTCGTAAAAAAAATGTACACTTTAAGTTACGTTTTTAATAATTGTTGACGTTAAAGATAAAATCTTTGCTGGCTTAATCTATTTCGGTTAAATTCGTTCATAGTTGTTAATTTCGTCGATAGATGGCGCTAGTTGTAGATTCAATGATGCTGCGCACTAATTTAAAGTCTTTCTGACTTATGTTACAATGTCGGTTCCTAGATACAAATAGCCAGGAATTAGTCAACATTTAAGATTAATTAATATGATTTTTACTTTTCTTGCTGTGCACATATTTCCTGAAGGATGTTAATGATATTAATTACCATTCATTTACATTGTTGTAATCAATCCAACTATATAAAAGACAACCATCCTTAGGATGTCCAAGGATTTTATTATTTGTAAGCGGTAAATGGATGCTTATTATACGGTTATTGTACGGCCAAATGGAATAACTTTAGTCAAACCACTATTTTGCTTTAAAGTCTAATGTTTTATTTGTAATTAGATGTTTTCATTCAAATATATAATTAATATATATTTAAATAATGTGGCTTAAAATTTGTTGAGTTCAAATTTATTCTAGCTTTATCATGAGTATGCAATATATGGGTGATCCAAAGTTACACATTGTTTTGGGGTAACTTTGGTCGAAATATTTTGTTATCAAGGATTTGCTGATTTTTTACAAATTAAACATGTTTATCAATCTTATCTTAACTTTAAGTAATACAATTTTTATATTTATCAATGATATAATAATTTTACCACAATAACTTTGCAAAAAGTCCGACTTATACCTGGAGTAAACGAGCGTGTCACGTAACTTAATACATTTATATAACATAATAATGTTATTTTCTATTTCTATGTTGTATTATTATTGTTTTCTCGGGTATAATAAAGTATATTTATTATTATTATTAATAATGACTAACTTCATGAAACTGATTTAAAATGAAACTTGATAAAAAGAGGGGTCATTTGGTCACGGATTGATTTCTGTATTTCGAATGCTCCACACCGAACTCATAAAAGTGATTGAAAAATCCTTGTATTATCGATGTTTGTAATAATTTTGCTTTACCCAGATACTCTGATAATAGTTGCGGAGCAAAACTTAGGGTAGTATTTGCGATTGTTATATCAAATACACTTTATAAGGTCCTTTTAGAAGTAGGCCAGATACGTGGATTGTTACATAGGAAAAGTACCAATTGATACAAATTCAATATCGTTAGATACGGTGCATACAGGACAGATTATAAGGTGAAGCGGCCAGGCCACACTCGGCGAAAGGGGCGCGGGTAGCGCGGCGCGCGTTCTGAATACCTAATTGACTAATATTAGTTGCTGAAGGGAAGTTCCTTAGAGGTGAGCAAGTTTTGAGACAAGGCCACTTAATGTTTTGAGCGAAACTTTTTTTTAACAAGATTCCATTAATGTAAACCATTTGTAGCTTCATGCTCAAAATATTAGTACAAACGATGGATACATACTGTGTATTGTATAGAACTTATACGTTAGGCGCCTTAGGGGGTAAAGATGAGGGTGAAATTTCAAAACATATGTGTGTGCTCACAATATCAATAAGTTTCAAGGTTTGAGGTTATCATTTTTCAATTAACACGTAAACTAAATATGTACATTAATTAAAGAACAATAGTGTCATACGTCTCACTTACAAAACTCTTTGTAAGTAGTTACTACTTTTTGGTTGTAAAATATTAGTAATAAAAGAATATTTGTATTGTATTGTAATAATTGTACTAATTAAAATAAAGATACACACCCTCACATACAATGAGTGTGTGTATTTATTTACAAAATGTATGTATTTTTGATTCATTAGAAGTCGATATGATAATATTTAGTATGACACTCTGGTATTTATGTGTTAATCCCAAAGCCTACTAAACTTCTTATATAACTTCTCAAAGTTATTTTTAAATACTACCTAAAGATTGCAGTTATACATATGTATGTAAAGAAAAATAATCACGTTAAAAATATACACATAGTTTTTATAGTTACATACATTGCAACAAAAATCATGTCTATATTTCTATATAAATTAACATACAAAAATCTATTTATATTAGTACTAACGTATATAAGCAACAGTTAGTTCAACTATTGCATTTGTAACTTCAAGTAAGCGGTCGAGTATCAATATAAGAGCATTCTAAGTGCACAGCGGGGACTTCAGTATAAGAAGCATGAGTTTGAAATGAAATAAATTCCATTAGCGTAATTGGTAGCGGAAGCAAGTGACCGGCCCGCGGCACTCCGTGACTCTGCTCGGTCGACGCACGGCTCGTGTGTGCTAGGGTTGCTACTTATCTCTCTTCATACAATTTCATTTTACATTTTTGTTATTTTGTTTTTATGACAAACGAGCACACAGCGGATGTTAAGGCCACCAGGTCACAGGTCAATTTATCATGAGCCCCATCTGAAGTCGATCTGTGTTGCAGCTAATGCGTTGATAAGCTTGAAGACTAAATTGGAAAGCCTGGTTCGATTAAGGAGGCGGCACCACCACCATCTTCTTTTCAGAGAGAGAGAGAGAGACTCTAGGCGTTATAAATTAGTCCTCAGGGGTAACAACGTTTTGTGACTGATATGATATAGATGTTCAACTAACTTAACTAATGTTGACTAACGATGTTTACGAGTGTCAGTAACCTCTTACAATCAGATGAACAGCTACTTTTTAATATAGACAAATTTAACTCCTTCATAATCACCGTGAATAGAGGACGACGGAGACAAGAGGACGACGCTGTTATAATTAAATGTATACAGGTGCGGTGATGGTGCCATCACAGGAAATCCACGAAGAGTTGTACCATTTTTCCCATCTATTTACATTTCTATACTAAAACTTTTACTTTTAAATTACGTAAATATACCATTGGTACGGCGAGAAGGTGACGCATTCCCCGAACACAGCTTCAGCTTACTTTGTTATGCTAATCTTCATAATTCTTTAGGCGGAGGAAGTTTTGGGGAGTTGCTTTTTTGAAAATAACTTGTAATTCTGTTGTAATTTGCTACACCGTCCCATGAATGGTAGCTTAAATTAGTAATGACTTTCACATGTGTTATACATATGTGTAATATCGTTTTTGTGTAGAATTTAAAAATGTAAAAACCAAAGATACTCAATTACCCAACGAACACGATATGTTATTACTACATCATAGTTATCGTCAAAGTTATGAATTACCTAAGAAAATATTCATATCATATTAGCATACGAAGGGCGGACCAAGCGCAGATTGGTGGAATTCACGCATTTAACAAACTTTATGAAGAACTTTCGGAAATGGAGGATTCCTTGCGATGTTTTCCTTCACCGTTAAAGTAAATGATAATTAACTTCTAATACGCAGATAACTTCGAAAAATGAGGGATGTGTGCCCGGGGCTTGAACCCTGGATACCCAGTGCGAGTGGCTGGAAATTTATCACTGTTTGGTGTTCAATAAATGAAAATATATTTCGTGTAATTCGTGTAATAATTACAATTAAAATATAAATCAACATTACAAAAGCGTTGTTCCTTAAACTCTACTGACAGGTTTGCGAATCTCCTGACTTGTTCAAATTAACGAAGAAAACTTCACGATCAAGTCCGTCTACCTGAAAACACAAAGTAAACTCCGTGCCTCCGTAACTTATCCATTAACTTAAGTAGAATCTGTAGACAGCACAGAAGAGAATAGTGCCTCCACTTCGACGTCGTGTTAGCTAGTAGTTTGAACGTTAAGCGAAATTTATGATGTTAGATTGATACTCTCGGCTTTTTCGATTCGGAGTACTCGAATTGAAAACAACATATATTTTTTATTTTATTCTATGCAATTTATCATGTGGCTTGTATGAAAAGAATGTGCTGCCACGACAGCACCGCGGCGAATAACGACGAGTCACCCTTCTACATTATGCGACAAATAACAAACGGCTCGATCACGCGGAACATGTTTCCGACTGTTCACGCACGGATATGTTTGTACTCTCATTTTATGCCCAAAATATGCCTCAAAAATGCTTTCTATTCAAATGATTCCAAAATGTAATTAAAAGACAGTATAGACGGTACAGATGGTTTTAACATTATAAATAAAGACGTCATCTTAATTTAAGTGTAAACTATCAGAAATTGTCTTATTTACAATTGAATACAAAGTTGAAAGTATCTAGTCGTGTCCAACCATTCCAGTCGCTGCACAAGTTCCACGAAATCTTCATTAATTTAAGAAACTTCCAACAATTTTCTTTTGACTCGAGACCCGAAAATGAAAAATTATTTCTTGAATTTTTACTTCACTTAAAATCTGCACAACGTTGTAGTCGACGACCGCTTTATTATTTATGACAAGGAACACGAAACTCATCTCGAGTTATAAACTTCTTGGAATTTCTCCTGAAGTAATACAGAGCTATTATTATGATGTCCCCACAAAAAATATTCGCAGCGCACCGGGGCTAGGGTCGGGCACGGGGGTTGCGTGGCCGGGGCGAGCCGGGCGGGCGAACATAGTCGCGGCCGAGGCTCCTGGAGGGATACACGTCTCCGGCTCAGTTGTGTCGACGTCATCGTCGTTTCCCTGAAACGCTTTCAAAATTACATCCGCAGAAAGACTTCGCTGTCGTCAAGTTTACGAGGAACTCTACATGTAGCGCGAAAACTTCGCAGCTTGAATACATGAATTTAGACACCTTTAACGATTTATTTCTAGTTTAAAATGCACAGGTCTAAACAGAACATTTTATTTATGCATACTAAAATATAAAAAAATAGCTGTCTATGTACGTATATGAGACAAATGAAGACGGCACTGACGAATATTTACGTAAAATAATCATGGGCAAAATATGCATTTATAGTCTTGATAAAATATAAATGCATGAACATTTTTTTAAGATTAAACCGAAATCGTCGACCACACTTTGTTTCTCACCGAAGCTATTATTATATTTAAAACTCATAAATATTTATTTAATTTATGCTATACTTATATTAAAGTTAATATGTTAAGTATTTCGAATTTTTCTTTTAATACATATTCATAATAAAATGAAAAGCACCACAAAAATTAGAACTTCAAGAAAATAATTAAGTGTCGAAATGTACAAGGGGAGTGGTAAGAAAACGGATCGTTTCATAATGTATGAAGAGTGACGGTGAACTCGCTTTGAGGTACACTTAAAAAACTTGTGGAGTTTTACTTGAAGAATTACAAAGGTTATTATTACGAAGTCTCGGCTACAAAACCTGCGGGCCGAGACGAGGGATGTTTTGTTAACTTCGTGAAGGGCGCCATTGGACGCTTTTTGCCGTTTCTTAACAATTTGCTTATTATTCTCGTGACAGTACGCTAATATAAACATTGTTCAATATTAATAAAGCTCAAAAATATTTTGACGATTCAGATTAATTTTACGCGTGTTCGTTGAAAGCTCTGTGTCCCGTAGGTTATTTTGTTTCTTTCCATAAGTGTACGCCTATAGTTACGTATGTCTTAAATGGGCTGCGACAATAAGAAAAGTTTTTGTGATGTTTTTCTTCCAAACCACTTAACAAGCTTGGCGCACGTAGACATGTTTGTGCCTTGCTTGCATTATGACACTGTGTTGCTACAAGATTTAGAGGGGACACAAGTGAGAAGACTCCGTGGCGCCGGAATCGCACTTATTTTGTCATAACCGTTCGTTTCCATAAGGTATCGTGGGCGACGTGATACCTTACGGAAACGAACGATTGGCGACACGCCTATTCGGTGATTAGACATATGAATTTGCGATAGGATATAATATACGGAGAAGCAGAAAAATATTTTTACATGCTATTTTACTAAGAGTCTTACCTAATAGTAAATTGTTTCATAAGATCTAACATACACTATTTATCTTATTTTTAAGTAATTTAATACACAAGATTTTATTCATCCTAACCGACTTCCTAAGAAGCGGAGCTTTTCAATTGTACTGATTTATTATATTATACATTATATGAAGCGCGCCTAGCCCCGCGGCTTGCGTAAATCGTAATCGATCAATGAAGTTGAGCAATGTCAGGCGCGGTCAGAAGTTGGATGAGTGACCACTAGTGGCTAAATGTCATGCGCGCTTCCGTACTTTGGAATTGTTATCATTGGATAGCAGTCATTAAACCTTATCGGAGACCTTGTAGGCGGTTTGAAAAAATACGACACTGGTTGGCCACTAACCCGTATTGGAGTAGCGTGGTGGATTACGCTCTAGGCCTTCCTCAGTTATGGAAAGAGACTCGTGGGACCAGTGGGACATAAAAAAGGGTTGGAGCCATGCATTACTGTACACTGTATACTGCCATAAAATATTGTATCATCAAATATAATGTGTAAATTCAAATAACATTTATTAATGTAAAATATAGTGAAATATATATTGACGTGGACTTACATTTTATAATTAGTGGAGATTCCCAGTTCTCTTTGTAACAAATTCACAGCATCAGATTTATTGAATTACAGTTTGAACGCATTATCTGTGCGTGCGTTACGTTATTTTCATTAACGTACATTTTAATCAAAACAATATGAAAGTAATCATTTTATATGGCAATCCTCCTTTTATAGTTACATAGTTATCCTAGCCGTTAACCATGTACACGTGCAAAAGAATGCATTGTACTTAAACAGCTTAATTGTCGTGACTGGGACACCCGCTTCCCCAGTTATTACCGCAGCTACCGTCTGTTGTAACGAGCTGTTATCACAAAGTTAAGTTCCTCACGACATTTTCGTATTATTCGACGAAAAATAAGCTTACGTAAAATAAGTCGCAAAGTTATAATATTGAGAAACATCTTGCTACGCTGTCGTCTAACTTAGTAACACTCCATGAAACTGTTCACATTTATCGTTATGGAAATACTTTATAGATTTGAAAAACTAATTTGATTACTTTTAGAAAAAAGAAAAATATACTAACGTAATCTACAATATTGGATGAATGAACATATGAAAATGAGATAATCTAAGTTAATTTTAGTATACGTATAGTAGAAATCCTTTGCAAAGTGCTGGAAGGTCGTTTACTCTTCAAAATAATTTTTGCATGCAATAATTTTGACTTTAACAATGTAAAGTTTGAGCTTATAACTTTTACGAAAGCTACAAATTTGAAGGAGAATAACCAATGTATTTATATATCATTAAAACAAACTTAATAAGTGTTTACAGAATTCTTTGTATCGTGGTTACTATGGGCCCATACAAGATGAATACCCAAACACCCCCAGAACTGAAATCATCATTTACATGTTTTTCCTGGAAATCGGGGAATCGAACCCCTAAACTTCTGCGTGTCGTATACCGGTACGTAATCTCTGCGTCACGGAGGTCGTCAAAAAATCTAATAAGCTACTGATTTTAGTTATTGTTGCGATCAGAGTGCGAGGAGTTAAAAGCGCGCGCTGCGTGTAATAGCGGCAGAGAGAAAACACATTTGTCTTGTCTTGACCTGTTAGCGTATATTACGCCGCGCGGGAGATCGCCCGCTGTTTCTAACTTTCCTCCTACATTAAGTTATTATAAGAAGTTTTTAATACCATAAAGATGCTATAAGTGAAGACATCTAGTTTCATAATCCATTTTTTAATTAGGTTTACTCGTTTTAATGATGAGAATATACATTAAGCCTGTTTTGGCCGTCGCTTGCTAAGTTTTTGTGTTTATACCTTTTTATTTATTATAGGTTATTTATCGATGCTTGATAATTTGGGCTTAAATCCATGCGCCGGGTAACCTATGTGAGCGCAAACATCAGATGCAATGATTGGGTGTATACGTGTTCTGAACTCGGATCTGGCGGTAGATTTAAGAAAAAATATGGTAATTGTCAACTTATAAGCGCCCTTGTAGGGCCGTGCAAAATAATTTAATTAAATTTTATTTTATTTCATGTAAACACAGTTGGAACTGTTAGATACAGTTTTACATTTTCCAGTTACCACACTACTGCCGCTCAACACATGATCAACGTCACCAATCCGTCCCGGTCATAATTTCGCACATTACTGACACTGTTAATACACAGAAAGAAGTTTAACACTAAAATTAAAATTAATACAGTTCTGTCACCCATCGTGTAAATGTTTTAACGCACTCATTTGTTACTGAGCTGAAGTTGATTGTGATTTTGTTTTTAGTATTTAAAACTTTGCCCTATACTATTACAATACGTGGCAAAATAATCCGGATTATGTCACTGGATTTAATATTCCTTTAGGTGCAATTAACAGAGGAATAGACGATAGGTTCAATTTACTGTAATATTATTGCAAAATTTGGCAAAGTAATCCGGATTATGTTACTGGATTTAATATTCTTTTAGGTGCAATTAACAGAGGAATAGACGATAGATTCAATTTACTGTAATATTATTACAATATCTGGCAAAGTAATCCGGAATATGTTGCTGGATTTAGTATTCCTTTACGTGCAAATAACAGTAGACGATGGTACTCAATCGCCAAAATACAATATGAAAGGGCCGGCGTGCACGTCGCAGCTAGTTAGCCGCGCAAACTGGCTCGTCGCCGGCGTTCGCGCAAATTGAATTTGTCTCGAATGCTCCTCGCGAGGGAAGCGGCGAACGCCTTACCTCTATAAGCCTATATTTTATCACTTATGCAGACTATAAAGCACTGAAACTTAAGCGCAATTTCTACTACTCATGTACGTTGGGTGTAATTTCGAATTAGTTTTTTATTATTTTTGATTGGATAATATTTATTATGTGCTATACTATAATATGTACAATATTTTTCATGAGGGTGTATCGCTTTTAGTAAGTTTTTTAACTCTAGTGTTTTAATTTTCTGTGTCTAAAGAAAAAAATCACCTCAACCAACTGTTATTGTTTAAAGTAATAATACACTTCGAAGACAAAATAATAATCGTAAACAATTTGAAAATTTAGTTAAATAAAGATTTAATTAAAATTTACCTTTTTTTATGGTTGAAGGATAGTAATGAGGGTACCTGATGTTAAGTTGTCACTGCAGCCCACGAACACCCACATCTAATCTGAAACAAGATTGAAGCCCTTTCTGAGGTCGTACATAGATGCTCCACTATTCCTGAGGACTAAGATGGTCTCCTCGCTTATAAGTGTACGAGGCAACCACACCTGTCCAACCGAAACACAAGTATTGCTTTATTATAGTAATTATTTTTCTAACAGAATGAGTTATACAAAACCTAGTGATGACCGAAAAATAGATTAATGAAACTCGAGACTAAAAGTTATTTTCTGTAAAATTACGAATATCGTTTGTATGTGTTGTATATTGGCACAACTAACAGCATCGGCACTAAGCGAACACTTAATTGTGTTATTGTGTAAGAAAAGCTGCTCGAGGCGTCCGATGCAACTTCGACAAACATTCGTTGCGTGCACACAAGTACTCTACAATTCTAAGGCTGAGCAACAAAACAGCAAATGTGAACAGTTATGTAGAAAAAGGATGGAAATAGCTTTTTACCAAATAACTTTATTAGTATTATAAAACATTGACTAATTTAAAAACCGTACAGATACATAATTTTTATAACATACGATACGATACAACACAACACAACACAACACAATACCATACAATACAATGCAAGGCAATCCAATCAAATACAAATAGAACACAATACAATATAATACAATGCAATACAATATTATACTATACTATACAACATAATACAATAACACTTTATTGAGTATCAAGCACAGGTATACATATATATGTCTTAAAAATGATACAATTTTCACACGATACACAAAAGGTGCCTTTATCGATTTCTACCGGCCAACTTTTAGGAACGTGGACGTAACATGGAAGTAGTAAACGAGTGTGCAGTCCACTTGATGCCAAGTGGTCGTTGTCCCCGTGTATAATGGTAATTAAACCCAAATAATACTACTTGAAAAATGTCGGCCAAAAATGATCCCGCGTATATTTCTGTTTCTTTTCCACCACCACCAGGGATTCTACCCCACCACCGCCACCAGGGGTTCTACCCCACCACCTCTACCAGGGGTTCTACCCCACCACCACCACCAGGGATTCTACCCCACCACTGCCGCCAGGGGTTTTACGATCTTCCGATATCATTCAAGAAATTGTGGCGTAGATTGGCAATGGACAAAAATGTCTTTTATATTTAAAAGTTTATATGATGATGAGACGTAAGTATGATGTTCAGTTTCATTTATAATAAGCTTGTGTTAGGTATCACATTGAAATTATTATACAATTTAAACATTTTGTAAACGCAACATTTCATAATTTAAGCAATGCAGATTCAAAACGAATTTGTAGGAACACGTGAAAGTTTCTGTCGCAGTACAAACATAGATAATTAAGAAGCATGAAACCATTTTGAATATTTTATGAATGAGTATTTCATATGTATGAGGACATGGCTACTAGATGAAAATGATATAAATTTGCATCACTAATGAATGTGTTTGTAAGGAAAAATAAATTTTATCTTTCGTCTGCTGCCCCACGTTATATTATTTTAAATCTACGTTTTTCACTTTCTTTTAATCAGTTTACATTTTAGGAAATTTAATATTTTCTATTATATCTAAAAATTACAATTTCATTAGAAGATTTATCTTAAAATTTAATCATAATAACTGACGAGGATCGATGTCAGCATATTATCGCCAAATAATAGGCGCCATAGGCGTATTTCTTCGGAACTTAAGTACAATTTTACGTTCGTCATAATGTGAATCGCAGTGCTCCATTTCACGCGTCATTCCGTTAAACATAGGTTCAGCAGTGAGCACAACAAAACCATGATGCCGCCACATTGCGCGTGTAATTGCCACGAGCGACGAACCGCCATTAATCTCGCTAACACTCGATAAAACGCAAGTCACCATACAATGTAATAGTCACTCAACTTGTGATTTTAACATGTAAACCGGAATTTCGTAGAATAATCACAGCGATTATAGAGCTTTACCACTTTCCACCCGTAGAAAGGGGGACGTACATGATATAATATGTTCTAGCGATGACAGATATTTTATTACGTATATGTACGTGAATCAGGAAAAGCTGTAAAACCTTAGGATTTCTTATCTTTTTCTTTCTTATAAGTAAGTAAACCTCATACTATAGTGATATTTCAAGAAACGTTTAATTTTTTTTAATCGTTTGTTATTCTGTTATACTAAAACATTACATAGAACTTTTAGCACTGAGCTATATTATGATTGTCTTTTGTATTCACAGGTCACTGACACTTTTGGATATATTTACTTTAATTATTAATAAACTACTTGTTAAGGATATTACACAACAAGTATGTAGTTCATGTGTAATTGGAACAATGTCATTTATAATCAAAGTTTAACATATTATCTTGTAAGAGGTACAGGTTGATCAAATTTAGGTAACTGCGTTTAGTGCATGTTCGGCGTGATGCCAAGTTTTTGGGCAAGCTACATCCACATATCGATTAGGTCACCGGCTGAATAAGAATTTGACCAATTCCAAAGCGTTTTTCCACAATAATTGAAACCCTAATGAGCCAGAACGGATTCGATAAGTATTCCAAGATGTTTTGAATTAATACTAATTGAAGTTTAGAGATTTTATTACACCTTTATAATATAATCTATAAAATTTGTATCGATCTAAGCCGTACTCTACTAAGCTGCTTAAGCGTGAGTAAACAGAACATAGTGTTTATATATGAAATAAAAAATGAACTCTCGTTATCTCGTACCTTTTAATGTAACACAATTAACTAGAATAAAAGGTCGGAATTTGTGTATAGTGATAAAACTGTAAACTTTTGTTAGGATATTTGCAAAATATTGTAATATTCAATGCGTGTGCAACCAAACGCTGACCAACAGCCGTGCCAGCGTCAGCTGCGCGTCGCAATTACATCCTAAATGACGCACAACTAGTCATTTACTTTGGGCGCACACTGCGCTATATTAATACTTTACTATTGTTGGGTCTCTAAGATATTAAAAGATAAAATATCTTCGATCTAAAATAAAAGGAAGTTGTTTATTAAATATGTGGTTAATTGTGTAAAAATAATTGCCTGAAAAAGAAAGTGAAAAGGTTGACAACTAGATAAGAAAAAACAAGTGAAGGTGGCGGCATCGAGATTACGAAATGAGGGAGGTCATCTGAGAAACTAGTTGATAATTGTAGTTAATCTGGAAATGGGAAATATATGATCTGATATTAATATTAGTATCCTTTACTATATCATAACTATTTAAATATAATTTATTATCATTTAAATATTTTATAAATTAGTTGTGACTTTAATTTATGTTACCTTCCCTCGATACGTACTCACTTTACTGTTAAATGAAAAGATATTTTACTGTTAAATGTTTCCCCAAAAATAGACGTTGATTATCGAAAAATTCAGTGTAAGAATGTTTTTCACCCATTAACAATACAATATATTTTTTCTACCGACTTCCTTGTATTTAACATGTAATTCTCACTTGTAGAATAGATACATCTCACACCCATCGGATACCCTATTGACAATTCTAGGTCAAGGGTCAAAGATTTCTATAAAGGTTTGGTAAACTGCGAGTGAGATTTCTGTATGTATTTTTGTATAGGTTCTACCGCCGCCTTAATAATCCGCCGTGAAGCAATTATTGTTTCTCTCATAATCCCATATGTGATTGAAGTCCTACCATATTAAACGCATCTCGAGGACATAAGAGGACTAAGTGTCTTTCTCTCTTACTACGCACTTCAAACTAGAACAAAATAGCGATGAACACTACTGTTGCAAGATAATAAGTATGGCGGTTGTGCCTGTGGAGACAACGGAGGGTTCTACCACATTTGCATGCTATATTCACTATTGCAGTTTTGGAAATACTAAAAAAAATTGTGAAATACTTATATAGTCTGATGAATTCTCGGACCTACGCGCTACGGTTTGTAGCCGCGTAGCGCTTGTCGCGTCAGCTGTATGTCGTGCACCGTAGTAGAAGCCAAATGACGCTCTACCAGTCATTTGGTTTAGCCGCACATTTTTACGACGCGGAACCTCTGTCATATACTTTTATGTAAAAACATTTGTTACTGCAACATAAATGTTCTGTTAAAATCCAACAAATATTGAAGTGTCGTTATTATGTCTAATTATAAATAATTTGTCTATGCTTCGAAAATTTATGATATATTGCTAATGTCGTAACATATCTCTTTTATACATACACATGTTTAAGAATTACATAAATATTAAAGTTCATCTATTATGCTTAATATCGTCGAATTTGTTATTTGTTAAAATTTGAACATTTTTTTTTTCAAATTGCTTTTATATTCTAGTAAAATACTGTCACTTTGATGTAATTGCTTAACACGTTGGTTAAAATGTGCGCTTCATTCAATCCCTTTCAATAAATAGTCCGGCCAATCCTAAACATACGCTAAGAAAATCTGCTAAGAGGCCCATCTTGCCGCTACGTGACTGAATCGAAAAGAATTTGTCCCACTAAAGCCGCAGCTTTTTCTCACATTCGATGGACCAGATAGAGATAGCAGTCCCTTCCAATGAATGCCTCCACTAAATCCTTAACAGCCGACGTGAGTTGTTGTAACTTGCAACTCTTTTTATATTTCACCCTTTTACAGACTTATCTTTGTGACGTTTGTTGATTCTGAACTCAAAAGAAATTATATCATTGTGTGATAACTTTAGCGACCCGCGTCACCCTACCGGTCTGATACGCAGAGGGTTACGGGTTCGATTCCGGACAGACAGACTTCTAAACTGAGTTTAGAGTCCATGGCATCCGCGACACAGGTAATCCTAATGTGGGGCTATAAGTGTAAAAAGCTTTATTATTATTTTGATATTTATCGTTATTTTATGTCTGATGAGTAGCAAACGTGCGTGCAGGTCACATGATAGTAAGTGGTCACTGTAGCTCATGGACACCCACGTCTGACCTCAAACAGGTCTGACATCCTATCAGAAGTCGTATGTAGATGCACCATTACTCCTGACGACTTAGGTGGTCGCCTAGCTTATATGTGTGCCGAGGTGTGGGCCTCTCCAACCGAAACAGAAATCTTGCTTCACGACGGATTGTAAGGGCGGCGGCGGTTCCTCCCTACTAACTATCACTAGCCACTGAACACTAAATTCAAAAACCTCATGCATTACTTGCTAAACTCTTCATAGTAAACTTTATGGTACCGTAATCGACAGCAACCGTAACAGCAGAAGTCTTATAAAAAATAGTCAAAGTAAGAATCTAGTAACATCGAGGCAATTGCGCCGAGCGAGATCCCGTTCAGGTGCGGCGATGTATGATTTAATTTGGGAGTTGGGAATTCGCTCTATTGAATCTTTCAATCATGCTGGCTTACTCGCATGTACGAAAACCTTTCCATGCCATCGTTAATTTACCTCATCGCATCGTATTCGTTTAATGTTCATTATAATAAATCCGTTTCATCGAATTCATAATACACGCATGAATGTTTCCGTGCAAACAGTTGATCAAATATCAGAAAACTGTTTTATTTCACGACAAATGGTTTTCGAAACAACAAAATAACCACAGTAAAGCATCCAGACACTGAACAAACGCACAAAAACAAAATCACGCATGGTTGAGCGCACTGCGAGCCGTCGGAAAAATGAATGGTTATTTTGCAATAATTGCGGCCTCAGACAGACAACGCGTAGCTACGCTTTTATTGATATTTTCTAACCATTTTTCCATTTGTCAAATGAAATGTTTACTTTAATTGAAATGTTATTATGTAAAATGTTTAATTACTTCATTTAATGAGTAACTTTAAGACTTAAGAATGTTGGAATGTTAAATTATGCTATAAAGTATACTTCTTGTGTGTATGATATTGCTTTTAATGCATAGACATTGAGTGATTCTGATTATAAACATTCCGTTAATAATATCAAACGGAATTTGAGCTATGTTAACTACTCCACATCATTTTGTGCAACGTTTTATATATATTTTATATAGGTAATGTTGGGTTAGGTGGAGTCGCGAGAGCTCCACCGGCCGGCCGGTGGGACGCGCGCCGAATACCAAGCAGGCCACCCTGGGCTAATATTCTGCTGACTCACATACCGCTACTAATGCCCCTTTATCGCTTTTCTTTCTTTTACCTAGTCCAATTTTTAATTAAACATGCAGTAAGTAATACTAGCTGCGTCCGCGTCCGCCTTAGTATGTTATTTATTTTACACTGATTTTCACGGAATGAAAAAGGGATGTTTAATCTTTTATTTCTAGAATGTTGTTAACTGATTTATAAAATTGTAAATGTAATAATAATGCATGAGACATTAAATTGTTCATTTTTCAGATTTCAGATTAGGATTATGTATTTATCCCTTGGAGTAGACTCATCCCTAACCTTAAAGTTGGTACGATTTGTTTCTAACTATTACCTAAGCATATGCTTGGCATAGGGCGTAATAAATTGTACTAGACCTGGAAAATATTCCTGTCTTTTATTGTAGATTGGTAGGTTTAGTTATTGAAAAAAGTGAGATTTGGAGTCTCACTCTTAATATCTTACTAACAAGTCCAGGGTCTCTTCCGTCTTAAGAATAGTCAGAAGCATAAGGGAGGATTCAATGAGCTGCTTCAGCGCTCATTACTATATATACGTGTCTCGGCTAAATTACTCGTAACTGCCGCATATTTTAAGTCACTTGATGGGCTCCGACAAGATATATCGATTCTTATAACATGTTATTACAACCTTCTGACATAGTTACGCATTTATAAGTATTACTGCCCGCTTTATTCAAGTAAGTCATGATACGACTTTTTTTATTTATTTATGTACATAGAGAACTTGTATAATAAATAGCATTTGCTGCATAAGTGGTTATTGCTTGTTTTAATGGGGCTCCTTATTTTATATTGTCGTTTTCCAACGGACCTATTAGTGGAATCTTCATGAACTATAAGCGACAATGATACATTTTGAACAGAAATAGGGTGATAGCAATGTCCAGTGTTTGCGGTTGCCCTTTGGCTGAGAAAGTTTTACCACTCATACACCCGCACTATGTCCAGTTAATAAATTCTGTTCAAAATTGTAATATTGTAAGTTATATTTTAAATGTTTCGACCAAACAATATACGCCGGAAGGACTTGTATTTTAGAGATGAATATTTATTTTCTCTTAACGCCTTGTACACTTATGGCCCAACTATAGGATTTCCTGTATTGTGACAGCCATAGACAAATATAAAGATGACTACTCAGAAACCCAAACCTAGAATAGAAATCTAAATTTATAATTTAGTTGTCGTATTGGCCGAAAATAGAACCCGGGTCTCTCCGTGTGATATCGGTACAGTAACCACTGCGCCACTCAGATCGTCAAATTCACTGTATCTATTTGGAACGTTGCAATATTTCACTGCTGAAGCTCATTACTGCCACACTAATTTATGCCTTATAGCAGTACTAGTAGTGATGACCCTGATAGTAAGTGGGCACTGACGCCCATAGACAACCGTAATTGATACTGAATAAAATTGTTCTTTCTGAGGTTCATTACAAATGCGCTGCTACCGACTAAATTGGGACGCCTCATGTTTGTATCTCTTCCTTATCACACCCTTGAAATCAGAAAACTGGAGCGGTTAATTCTGCTGTTAAGGCAGAAATAGGTGTGACGGTGATTCCGCTGGAGTAGATCCATGAAGGATTCTACCACGCTTAAATTAAATACCATGGTGCTGTTAATAATGTATTTTATTGGCACATACTATTATCTATCTTATATGCTACATAATGATTGCATGCCACTAACAGTAATACGCATATGCAAAGTGGTTCATTGGTTAATTTATTAACATAACAGGAATACCGTTCCATCATAGCGATTGTTATAATTTGAATTGCATTCAAGTATGATGTGATTTGTGATCGAGTAATTTGTTTTGATATTCAAATGATGTGATCGTATGTTTAATGTATGCATACTCACAATTTTGAACAAAGAAAATATCATGTTTTGTTTTCCTCGCTCTAAGCTTTTTTTGTGTATTTAATAGAAATACAGTTGGTATTTATGCTTTTATTTACTTCACACTGTTCTAAAGGAGCAGGTTATAAAGATATTAGCCGTATAATACGTATACTATACGTATTACTACTAACGTATACTATACGTATTACTACTAACGTATACTGTACGTATTACTACTAACGTATACTATACGTATTACTACTAACGTATACTATACGTATTACTACTAACGTATACTATACGTATTACTACTAACGTATACTGTACGTATTA
>DWKL01000601.1:0-17938 GCA_018249415.1 Phareas burnsi | reverse complement strand
TTGTATTGTTTTATCATTGTATAAGTTATTTTTTTATTTGATGGTTTCTCATGTATGACTATATGTGCGTCACGCTCAATATGGATCCAAGACTCCCGGCTCTTTACGCGCATCTATATGTAATGTAATGTATGTGAGCTTTGTTGACAAAACAATTGCAAGACACTAATCACCTGCAAAGTGAAGTTCGCAATTACGTTGATTAGTAGCATTTCAGTTTAAATTTGAGTATATTTGTAAGGCGTACATAGCTAGATACTGTTTAAGTGAATTGTACTCTCAGCTAACTTGCCAGTTGTAATTTTGTCAATTGATTTCATTTTATATTTACAATTTACATAATAATTGTAATTATGGTAATTGGTCAGAGATTAATTATACAATACAAAATAAAACAAATTTGATCACAATCATAAAGAAAATTATTACACAAGAAACCTATTTCGCGCCAAAACTAGTCATTTCATTCAATATATTGTTTTCAGCGCCATCTGTTCCTAACTGCTAAAACTATTTTATAAATCAAGTAAGTAGTTTTATTGTTTCGAAATTTTGTTGGTAAAAGTATAAATCAAGAAACAAAATAGTAATTAAAATGTAATTATTTTTAAAACATACAGGAATATATTTTATTTATATCTGGTACTTAGAAAGTTTCATAGTTATTTGTGAACGCTTTTCACTCTATATTGCACGTGTTCTCTATGGTACTTGAAAAATTCTATAATCTATAGATAAAAAATTGAAGTTGGTTGGTACTTCGCTTTTGTAGTCGCGTTTTCAGTATTATCATGGCCAATATGCTGTTGTAACTCGTTAATCTGAAATACGTGCCTCAGAAATTGTAACAAACACGTGCAGTGCAAAGACTATTAGATATTTTATACAATTATATGATTACCTGCTCTCATTTGACAAATTGCGCTAGACCGCATATATAAAATGGCAGCCCTACCACGTAGAATAATCAAAGAGACACAGCGATTGATGCAGGAGCCCGTGCCGGGTATCAGCGCGGTGCCCAGCGAGACCAACGCACGCTATTTTCACGTAATCGTCACCGGCCCGGAAGACTCGCCATTCGAGGGTGGACTATTCAAATTAGAATTATTCCTGCCAGAGGACTATCCTATGTCGGCGCCTAAGGTTAGGTTTATAACGAAAATATACCATCCGAACATAGATCGGTTGGGGCGCATATGCTTAGACATTTTGAAGGATAAATGGAGCCCTGCGCTGCAGATCCGCACGGTTTTGCTGTCGATCCAAGCGCTCCTGTCCGCGCCTAACCCCGACGATCCACTCGCCAACGACGTAGCGGAGCTGTGGAAAGTGAACGAGAGCGAAGCGATCCGGAATGCGAAGGAGTGGACGAGGAGATACGCCATGGACAACTGAGCCCCGGCCGCGCCGCACGCGCACGTCGTGCCTACCCCACGCGCGACCACAAGTGGACAAATCAAACATATATATCATGATTTTAAGAGTGCAAGTTATGTTCACACCCTAGACCGAGTAACTTGTGAAGAGACTATTGTGGACAAATTTTATCAGGGCGAGCGAGGGCGCCGCCGCCGGGCAGCCGTCGGGCCTCGCATCTCCGTAGCCTCCTTCAGTCCCACAGACCATTGTTTACCCTCTCACATGTAGCTTCGTTATGATATTAGGTATGCATATTTTTTTACTATAATTAAAATAGCGAATATGAAATTAACTGGAGACTTAAATGTATATATTCATGGTTATCAAATTGGTTAATTTTATACAAAGGATATTGTGTGTTGTCACAAAGTTCGATGTCTTCGCAGGGTTCTTATCAGACAGTTGCCCGATGCAAGACATGCTATTTAATATCAGATCACTGATCTCTAGCGATACTGAATGTTTTTGTTTCATTTTTATATGTCTTAGATTGTGAAAGAATAGTAAATAATTTATGTTTTCAATGTCGCCCACATCAACATGATTTACTCTGAATCTTTTGTGTACTGTTTATGTCTTGTATAAAACGTTATCACTAAATTGTATTTATGTAAATTTAATTTGGCTTTGTGAGCAATCTTCAAAATACATAATATACAAATGCTAACCATTATTTTATTTATAGCAACTATGTTAGTGAAGGTAGTGGAGTTTGTTAGTGTTTAGTGATGGGACTCAGGTTAAAAATGCATTTAAAGAATTGCACATCTAAACATTTTTACTGCCTTAAATGTGATGGATTAATGATGGTATGGTAATAAACCTAACGTAGTGCTTAAATGTATTTTTACATATACAATTGTTATAGATACATTTAGAATAATCAGACTTGAGGTAGAAGACGAAAGCTGATACATGCAATGGATATTTGCAGCTTTTGTGTTTTGTGTTACACCCACAATTAAAGGGTCTGTGATTTTCTCAGTACAAGGTTGTTTACCAAAAAGATGTGAAATTTTATTGTTGAGATGTGTATTCTGTATGTAACTACACTACTATATTTGTCATCTCAAATTAAAGGTTACATATTCAACTGTTCATTTAACAGCATTTCACCAACATATATGAAAGTAAATTATTTCTCATTTAAATTTAAATTCTAATTGTTATATTAATAAACCTTGTGTGCTTATTGCATAGATTTTAATTGAATGCAGTTTTTATTTCAAATTTTTTTTTCATCCAATTATGATTTAAGTTACTAATCTCATTACAATCAACTCGCATAGCCTTGACCATTGACACTTGACATTAAAATGAGTTTGCTTTCATTGTTCCAATGCAGCTGGTGGTAGAAATATGTCACTTACAAATTTGACAGCACTAATGTTCGGCAATAGCATTTTCCCAAATGAGTATTTCATAAACTGTAATCATTATTTATAAAATATGTCATTCAAATGCAAGTTATTCATTCACACACCACACCTTTCACCATACTTCTTAGGCGTGGATAAGTAGAAATATAATTTAGTGGATGAGTTAAAACCTCTTCCAGGTCTTAAATTCTCAACAGATTGCTAAAATTGCTGCAATCATACAGCGTAACTTAGCCTTTCGAGTATGATAGAAGTGAAATTATAGCCTTTACAAACAGAATTGCATTTAATAGAAAAATGACTTAACAACATGTTACCTAAGAAGCTCTAGAAGTATTATAGGACAAGATAAACAAGAATATTAACTTGGCCTTAGAAAACAGTATTATAAAACCCTATTTTAACACACATGCATCTGCATTATTCGTAAATGGTTAATACTAGCGTTTTAACTTTGGTCTACTCTTTTTCTTCCCCCTAAAGATTTAAGAAGCTAAGACACTTGACAATAGCTATGCACAGCAGTGATAGTCTAGTGGATAAGATTCCGGCCTCACACTGGAAGTACAGGTTCGAACCCGCATGCACCTCTGGTTTTTCGAAGTTATGTGCATATTAAAAAATAATTATCACTTGCTTTAATGGTGAAGGAAAACATCTTGAGGAAACCTGCATGCATAAAAGTTCTCTGTAAAGTTCTTGAAGGTGTGTGAAGCCTACCAATCCACATTTGGGCAGCGTGGTGGACTATGGCCTAACCCTTCTCATTCTGAGAGGAGACCCGAGCCCAGTAGTGGGACATTAATGGATTGATGATGATGATGAAGACGCTTGATGGTTCCTGTATAAAGGGTATATTTAAACCACACCTTAATGGATTGCCAGAGGACTTGATATGTGGGAAAAAGTGTCCAATATCTTTATCCGTATTCTTATTGCAATATATTAAAAGAAGTTATGGGCATCAATTGGGATTAAGAGTTGCACAACTATACTCCTAATAATTCATACTTTTCTCATTGGAGCTTAGTGGTTGTGACGGAGTTACTCTTAAGAAATGAGAAAAACAATATCAAAATAATTATAAATAATACATACGCACCTTGGAAAATAATGTGGATTATAGTATACAATTATGAAAGGGCTTGAATATAAAACAGAACAGGTATTGAATATGAAAAGAAAGTAAGATTCATTGTATAATTGGAGCTGGTGGAATTTTGTGTTTTGGCTATGGTGGTATCATCGCTACACCTGTCTGTTCGCCCCACTGTTGCAATTTGAAGGATGAGGTAAGTTAGGCGTAATAATACTTATAGTGGAGATATCAAGAACAGTAAGCATTTGTGCCTATTTAGTATAGGACGCTCTAAAGATGGTTCACAGAACTTAAAACAAGACTGTGGTTCAACTGCGAAGACATTACTGCTCCACTTATTTCCATCTTGTAATAGCAGTGTTAAGCACTGTTGGCTGTGTTCTGAATTTTTGATGTGTATGGTAACGGAGACATTTGTACGAGACTTCTCTAATTATTTCTCAGGAGTAACAATCATCTGGAACTGTAATTTAGGTATGCCTCTTTTATATGGAGTCAATTACAGATGTCCATGAGAGCAGTGAGAAATAAACATTCAATTCTTAAAAATTTGGTACAGAATTTAATTAATCACATATGTAGGCCACCTGATGTTAAGTGGTCACTGCAGCCCACCACACAGCATGGACACCCACATTCAATCTCAAATAGGACTGAAGTCCTATCTAAAGTCGTACCTATATATGTGTCACTACTGTTAAGGACTAAAATGGTCGCCTCGCTGTAAGTGTACCCGACAACCATATTTCTCCAACCAAAAGAAGCATTGTTTCATGCTGAATTCTAATAGTGGCGGTGGTGCCTCTCCGAACGAACATTCTATCAACTATTAAATGTGTAATTCTATTATGTAATGTCTATCCCACTTTGCAGCTATTTGTGTTGGGATATCAAAGATTTATTCTGGGTCACATAAAGGTCAACTGCTTGAATAAGCAATTTATTCAAACCACAGTTTAGAGGATAAGATTCATATTATTTATAAGTTGTCTGTACACCTAGTTGTGTAACTGTTGGAGAATAAATGTCTATCTACAAGTGTACTAATACTACATTTCGCCCGCGACTTCGCGTAGTGACCGACATCAGGGATCGTAGTAGATACAATCAATCAACCTTCAAGAACAGGGACCATCCTGCTGCGTACTTCATTAAATTGAATCAGTATTTTATACAACACCGTACATATATCATCTGTGCAGGAAATTGCGCAGAGATTGCAGAATCTGATTCAGAATAATTCAAAAGCACAGAGCTACAATATCAAATATTTTAACACTTTATTTTTTTGCATTAACATTCAAATACACTGTAGAATAAATTTGGCCGCTATAAACGACTAAAGCGCATAACTCAATCAACCGAACAAAAATATATAAAAAGACATACTCTCGCGTTCACCGCAAGATAAACAAAAACCGCATTATATATATAATGTGAGTGACCGAAACATTATATATAGTTAGAAGAGTGTTATAAATGTGTTCTTTATAAAAACCGTAACCATTTTCATTGATCTCCCTCGTTTATGATGGTGCATAATCAATCTAATTTAAATGGCAGTATTTAGGGCTGACTATTCTATTAAAATGTAAAATACCGATTTATATCGATTGTTCACTTAAAATATTGACTGCGGCGCTAATAGTCGAAACAATTAACATTCGAAAAATCAATCAAAAAAGCAAAAGGCGTGTTCCAGTACGGCGGCACATACCGTATGCGTGCGAGCCGCACGGGTGGCGCGGACAGTAAACCACGACAGATGTGTTTGTCTCAGTCAATGTGTTAATGTGATTCGCGAGTAAGGATTACAACAGTCAAAAATTGTATAAAAAATAGACGCGATTACCTATCTACCTACAAAAATTAACATTTATCGTTATGCATGCCTGGGCGGAGAGCAAACCTGGAACCCTTTGCGTGCTAAAACGGTGCAGTAACTACTGTGCTACTATGCGCTGCACGACGCTTAACTCCAGTATAGTTTCAAGGGAATACAACTTAGGATTCCAAATTAACTGTGTTAGTTTCACTATTTAAGACCTTAATGATACCTGTCTCATCTCAAGGAATAATTGTTAAGTTCACAGCTGTTTCTGGTTCGGTTTGCTAAACTAAAACTTATAATTTTATTCAATTCTAATACTAAGATGTATTCTTAATACGATTTTATTATCTGGACCTCTACGTATATCCGAATGATTTGGAATTTTGCATACTGGAGTCAATGACAATATAATTTCATGACTATAACCTGCTATTCTCACCAAGATGCAAATCTCATGAAAACAGTCATAGCCGTGTCTGTTAGTAACTACAGGAAGAATGCCTTGAATAATGTTTTTTTAGTTTTTGTACTTACCATTATTCCTCATATCCTCATTCTACCGACATTTTTACAGGTGCTAATTTCGAATGGCATCTACATGATTTAGCAATCATTGGATCTTGAAAGTCATAACCAACCTTTTGTTGTGTAACTTCTGGATACTGGCAGTTTACAGTCAACGCTCGGCAGCTGTAGGTGCCCCTCCAAATATACTTTTAGAACATTGAAGAGAACTCTCGGGCTAAATTATGGCCAGTGCCGAATTAGCCACGTAGCAAGAGTAGCAATTGCTACGAAACCCACGCATCCGGACCCACGAGCCCCACCTGATTTTTTATTATTTGAGGAAATAATTGCTTTTTACGATTAGAAGTTTCTTCTCTTTCTTTATTCCTTCTGTTTTTTGCGAGTTGAAGATAATAACCTAATAACTATATCATTAGTACATATACTTTACCTTATATAGTAATTCTACTATTTTTATTTATTTATTGTGTATGTACCGTGAACTAAAAGGATATACAATGGTTATCCCTTGTATAATGTTAATGTCTAATGGCATTTTCTGTATCAACCCTGGGCGATGATGGGAATTCATGGTAGGCGTAAATCTATATACACTTACATAAACATGCATATTAATAAGATAAGAATAATCTGTATGTGCACATAATAACTATCCAATTATTGTTTTTCTTATATATTCAGTTCAAGGGATTACTTAGTACGTATGCAATTTGTTCCGTAAAACCGGCCTGGATACATTGCTATGATTAATCCCGGGGAAAACCCGGAAGACGTCTGGCCATACCTATTATTGTACATAATCGTAAATATGCGCTACATACAAATGCAGTATGGTGGACTTGGATTGGTTTTCGTCATATTATAGTGGAATACTCGATGAGATATAAATAACTAAGAAGCGAGTAAAGGTAGCAATTAAAAATAAGCGTCTCGGTAAATTCCCAATGCACACCACTAGAAAGTAATTATCTCTTCAGACTGGATTTTTGGTTCCATACCTACAGTAATTATGAGACACGAAGGTCAACTTCAGTAGGTATCTCTATTTCTAATAACTAGAAGACATTTTTTTTTTAATTTAACAGCTTGTGCTGTATTTATACACCCACGATTCAAATTCAAACTATTATTTAATAAACTGGATGAAATTGGAATATGATAGGATCTAGAATTCTCTACAGTTCAACTGCTAAGTTAGGTAGTGCTCCATACGTACGCACATTTACAGTTACAATAACTGCGAGTCGCCGCATTAGTGCTCCTATTCCAGATCGAAATTGTGAAAGACTGTGTTATGGAGTTTCTTCCGCCCCTACAGCGAGGGTATCAGTTTTGTCCCTTACCTACTGGTTCCTTGTACGATAAACATTTGATTGCGACGGTCTGACTGTGGGTCTTCTGAAGTTCGTTTAATTAAAAATATTACAACCTCCAAAAATATCATTATCGACCTCGTAGTAAAATCTAATTATTCCAATTACCGTTAGAATAACACGTATAAGTACAAAAACTTCAAATAGGATTCCTGCTACTATTTGTATCCTACACGGAATTAGAAATGCTAAGATGTTTGTCACCAAATCAACGAACCGCTTAGGGCTGTGTTCCGCGGTAGTTGCCAACATTTTATGGTTAGACGGGCTGTATGCCCGTTGATCCTTTTCTTCAATATTTCAATAATTAAAATTTTGACGACTGTAGTGTTGAAAATGTCCATAGACAACGGAGACTACAATCAATCAGATATCCCGTTTGACATCATTTAAGGCTAATTTATTTAGAAATGGAATATTAATACTTTCATAAAAATGGCAATGCCGAAGAGGTCAATTGTTGAAGAAATAATTTTATTTAATTTCATTATCGCCTGTAGTTCAGGCACTCACAATGGGACAAGTCAATGAAAAGAAAGCATAATTTGTTCAGTTTATTCTTAACTTTAATGCAGACTAGAATAATACTCTTAGAAATGAGAACAACAATAGTTATTTCACATGTTACAGTGTACCTACCATATACCAGCTTCACAATAAAAGGCTATTTATTATCTGTGTTCCTCAATGTAAATAAATCTTATTCACAACAGCTAGCAATATAAAATTACATCAGACTGTATACCTATATTTACTCGAACATAGCTCACAAGAATACTGAAGGGCGTGACCAGTGTCTAATTATATCTAACCACAACTAAGTTAATTTTTTTAATAAGTAAACCATAATTTATGTATAAGTACTATTCTTTTTTTATCTGCATAAATAAATGTCTATTGATTAATTGTATTTTCAGAATGAAATGATTAATTTTATTTAAAATTTATATTAGGTGTCATTTTTATGTTTTTTGTTTTCTTTACAATTGCAGTGATTAAAATTGCCTTGATGCTTGATTTAAAATAAATTGTTGCTCGTTATGTATGACAAACTGACAAATAACAGCTTATAAATTATAAAAAAATACGAGTTATTTATAAAATTTAAAACAAATTAAACACTGGTCCAAGGGCAAAAAATACAAAGGGTACAAATAGAATAAGATAGAGGTACTACACATTTGGAAAGCATTAAAACTTGGGATAGTATGAGAGAAGCGGGATAAATTTAGTGGGTACTAAATGGTGTTATTACATTATAATTAGTTAATGTCAAAATATGGATTTTTATACATAAATAAAACTCGTCCTCAGAGCGCTAAGCTTAACTAAGAACAGGACATATAATATAGGTTACATAGTAATGCTATAGCCACACTATAAAATTTACAAAATATGACATATCTTTTGAAACGCTACACGAAATAATGCTTTATCATTAATAATATATCCACTAATCAATTCTTTTATTCATCAATATGATCACTTGAGATTCGTGGTCTGGATCTGAGGTGCACGTCGGGTATAAAAATGGTACAATAGTAACCACACAGTTCAATTTATGAGAACGGTCTTTCGATATTTTCTGTTTTTATAAAATATTATTGCAGCTTTTTGAACTGTAGTGTGAATTACTTTTACAAATATGAATTAACGAACAAGTGCAAAAATATTTACTTAATGACAAAAAATAAAAAAAATAACAAATTAAAAATCTTCAAAAACAAATGACTATTAATGGAATGATTACGACAAATGTTACAATTATGAAGATATTTTAAAATAAATATAATAAAGAATAACACATCAAGTAACAAATAAATGTGGCAACGTTATGACAAATTCGAGACAAGTTATGGCAACACTGACGTGCGAGTAGTGAATTATTTTTATATCACTTTGCAGCCACTCCATAAAGTATTGTAACACTAAAATGATCGCCAAAAGTATGTTTTATTACCTAAGCGGATATGATTTGCGGTGATCCTCGATTTATAATAACGATAGAAAATCATTTTAAAATGTAGGTATGTATGTTTACATTGTCATGACGATCAAAGAAACGACCAGTTTTTTGGATTTGTCACTTACTCGTTTATAATATTTTACTGTTAAAATAGATGTAAGAAATAAACAATCAGACCAACATTTACTTAAGTACGTATATGAAATGCGTTAAAAACTTAAGTTAATAACTTAATGTTTAAGTTACGTTTAATGCGTAACAGATGCAAAAAACTGATCTTACAGATATACAACTTATGCTACCTTAAGTTAGCCACGTAAGCACTGTAAGCATTCTGAACTGAGACATCACACCAGCGGGTTCCTCGCGGGTCAGTTTGAGTATTTTGTTTGACAGCCAAGCTTCTCGAGCCCTGCAACGACTTTCGACCCGATTAAATAACAACGTCCTCCCTATTTTTTTTATGACGACGCGAATGTCAAGCATGACACGTTTACTCCTTAACATCGTCGTTTCCGAATATTTTGATCTATTTCATTAGAACACACTCTATCATGTAAGATATATATATTTTATTGGCAGTGATTTAATTTTTTCTCTTTTAGAAGGGTAGCAAACGACTGTACAGGGCACCCGATGTTAGTGGTCACAGCAACCCATGGACAACCACATTTAACCTCAACCAAGACTGAAGCGCTATCTGAGTTACTACTCTTCAGAACTGAGACGGTCGCCTCGCTGCAAGTGTATACGGCAGCCGCACCTCTCCAATCAAAACAATAATTGTTTCATACAGAACTGTGAGGAAGGATTTAAATGGTATTTTATACATAATAAATATTTGACATATCGTATTTTGAAAAAATTTAAGTTGAATCAAATCCGTAAGTATTACTTGGTTACCATTTACTGATTTATAATAAAAAACTTTCTTTTTTATTGTAAAATCCTTTAAGAGTCCACATTATAATATCACGTATCGTCATAATAGATATCGTGTCACGATACATATATTACGCAATACAATACACGATATTGTGGCCTTTCTACATATTGTTATGTTCTATTCTGTACATTGCTGAGAACAAATTGTATGTTATAAAAATTACGACTTTTCTAAGAAAGTTGTTACAGGGCTCAGTGTATTGTCTTTACTTATTTTAATTCAAGCGAAACCGACAACACTTCTACGCGCAATCTCTGAGCACAAATCGAGTACGTATTTATTGAAAAAAATAATGCACCAAATTTTTATACAAAAATAATTAACAACTTCATTTAAAACTACTTCAAATGAGCACAAAACCCAACATTATGAAAAGTATAAGAACATATATCATTATTTTAAGATAGTTAAAAATTATTAAAACTGCCGTCCTTAAGGTTAAATACCGTTATCAACATTAAGGGGATTTCGACATTTTGACGTTTTTGTAATCAGTAAAATTCCACAATACTTGATGTCGAAAGTATTCGAGCAATGTGTGTGGCCAGTGATGACCTACGGAGCCGAGACGTGGTCTTTCACTGTAGGCCTTACCCAGAAGCTCAGAGTCACTCAGCGTGCCATTCTGTCACGTAGATGAATATCAAACATAGCTCTCTATGTTTGATATTCCTCTACGTGACAGAATTCGTAATAATGAAATCTGTAGACGAATTAAGCTTCCCGATATAGCTCTCGTAATTGGTAAGCTGAGGTAACAATCGGCCACGTCGCTCCGAGAGATTTGACCCATTGCTACTTCAGCCGATAATCGTCGGGGCAAAACAAGTACAGATCGCCCTCCAACAAGGTGGACTGATGACTAGAAGATGACAACGTGAAACCGTAGGATTCAAAGGGCACTCAAAAGGCTGATGGGAGGACGGTAATCAGTAAAATACAAGTTAAAAGTTTCACTATTTGAAAGTGTTCTATTAGATCTATTCTTGATACCTCAAACTCTTACATATGATATCTAGTTATTAAGCGCTTTTTTTTAAATGACTCTTTGTTGGCCATCATTCTAAAAGCGGTTTTTGTATGGAACGGCGCTATAGCTTAAAGACGACATAAAACTTAAACCTACTTATATATTTCATATTTCAAATTCTGAGGATAAAAAAATAAAAAAATACAGAAATCTAGCAACATAATTAACTTCAGGTGTTTTGTTCCTATAAGTACGCACGTATTTTTCAGGCTCGGATAATAAAAATAAGCTAAGCATTACTACAGAAATTAAATAATCTCTGTACACGTGAAAATTATAACGAGTTATATTAAGCATTCCAGCGCTTACATTAAGGCGATTACACGATTGGTTCGTTTATTGTTCTGTCGTTAATAATTAAAACTAATTAATTATATTATATTTCAAAGTCCGTTTGGGAACTGTACCCGATTTTGGTACAATATAAAATAATACAGTATTTCAGTTGTAATTATGTTTTATAAAAAAAAAAACAAAACGTCTTGTCGATGGGTATGGAGCCCCTAAATATCCATTGAATTATGTAATTCACATATGTACATTTAAATATGATTAAATAAACAAATAGTTAATTGATTAATTTATCGAACCGCGATACTGATTTGCCTATCGATTTTAAAGGAATTCATTTTCGATGGATCCCTGGAATATGTACTTTATACATCAAAAATGTCTCTATTAATATAATGATATAGACACTGTTGGCTCATTATTCGTTACGGTTGAGATTTGCGCGTAGAAGCTTTACCGGGCGGCGGCGGGGAGGGCGCGCGGCGGGCGCGGGGCGGTGGCGGGGCGGCAAGCAGGCACTTGTGGCGCTCAGATGAACACGGGGTTCTCCTGCCCCGTCAGCAGCCGGAACATCGACGTGGGCATGGTTTTCATCAGGATCTGGAATGATACACAGGTTCCGGATGTAAGCCGCTCTCGACCGCACTAAACTGATCCCGACTGCTCCAGCGGCGTCAATAGTCATTCCGCTAGAGATGTAATCACTGTATGTGTCATAATGATTTGCAATTTTAGGGTAATTTTGTTAAATACTAATCTTTGTCACATCATATATAAGTTGTATTCAACGTTAAATATTCAAAACTTCTGACTCTTCGTCTTGTCACCTGTCATCATCATCGACCCATTAACGTCCCACTGCTGGGCACAAGTCTCCTCTCAGAATGAGAAGGGTGAGACTATAGTCCACCACGCTGGCCACGTGCGGATCAGTAGACTTGTCACATAACATTATTAGAATCACTTTTTTCAACATACACATATCCACAGGCTATAAAGGCATATAATTTTACATTGATAGAGACACATTTAAAACAAATCAAAATATTCTCTTATAATAATTTATTTAATACAATTATTCAATAACAAAATTAAATCATATAAGTAAAGTTAAGTATTCAATGTTAAGTTTGATGTGTTGTTGGACAACTGGGTTTGTTGATGTGTGGATTGATATTAAGGACTAATTATTCAACGCAGTGCTACTAAATACTGAATGATGGGTGTATGATGTTGTGTGTTATGGATAGATGGCGTGCGTTATTAAATATTGAATGCTGGGTGTACGGTGTTCTGTATTGTGGATAGATGACATGTGCTTTGTTAAATATGTAATGCTGGGTATATGGTTGGTTGGTATGATTTGTTGCGGGTAGGCGGGTGTTGGGGCGTACCTCCCCAACGGAGGTGGCGAGCAAGTTGACGATGCGCTCGTGCGGCACGGCCACGACGCTCTGCGCGTTGATCTCGATGATGCGGTGGCCCACGCGCACGCCGCCGCGCTCTGCGATGCCGCCGCGCAGCAAACTGCAGATCTACAAACAACATAATAGTGTTTATATTAATAAAAAAATATATATATTGTTTCTCTTTTATACCGTCGTTTTTTCTGCTCGAAAAATGACTGGGTGACAATGCTTAACACACATAAATATATTTTGTATTCACGAATAACAAGAAAACTATAGAGTATAATAAAATGTCAAATAATATTTTTGCGGTAAGGTTGGTATTGTACGAGGGATTCTATTAAAATGGATCCTTGAGCGTAGCGTGGGATTCAATATATGTCACTTGTGGACAAGTAACTATGCGGCCGGGCAATATATCTTAAGAATCAAAATCGTTTTTCAAATAGACTAAATGAAATAAAACATATTATACTGACCACGCCGTTCTGCACGCTGAAGCCGAGCTGGTACTTGGTGTCGGGTCGTTTGATCTTGACCTCTACGACGGGCGCGCACGGTACCACCGTCAGCTTCACCACCGTCTGGTTCTTGGAGTTCTTGATGTAGGCCTGGCACGTGGACAGCGGCAGCCCCACCAGGCTCACGCCGTTGATGGCGATTATCTGGTCGCCTGTGCGTACGGTTAACATTTAAAATCGGAGAAATACCTGTCTAGAATGTCTAAAATGCTTGATTCTTACAGTTACCTTTCTTAAACGGAGGGATTTATTTCTAGAGTACCTAGAGTATTTGATTCTTACAGTTACCATTCTTAAACAAAGGGATTTCTATCTAGAATACCTAAAGTATTTCGTTCTTGCAGTTGCCATTCTAAAATTGAGGGATTTTTTTCTAGAGTAACTAGAGTATTTGATTCTTACAGTTACCATTCTTAAACAGAGGGATTTCTATCTAGAGTACCTAAAGTACTTCGTTCTTACAGTTACCATTCTTAAACGGAGGGATTTATTTCTAGAGTACCTAAAGTATTCGATTCTTACAGTTACCATTCTTAAACATAGAGATGCCTGTCTAGTGTAACTAAAATGCTTGATTCGTATAATCACCATTCTAAAACGGAGGGACGCCAGTTTAAAGCATGACAAATACTTGTTTCTTAAATGTGTCACAAAATTCCGCTGCAATTTGCCTAATCAGTATCATCGATCAGTATGACCGACGTGACTCGCTTTCCCCATTCTTGCACATGGTGAAGTCGTTGCCACCCCATAGACATGTACTAATAACTTCGTTCACTACGATCGGCGTCTTAAAATTTCGCAAAGGCGACTTTTCTAGATAACTTCATCCCAATTCTTGCGAAGTGTGTACGTTACCTATGTTGAGCTGTCCGCAGCGCGCGGCGGCGCCGGCGGGCGCGAGGTTCGCGATGACCACAGTGGGCAGCATGGACCCCCAGCCCGACTCCACCACCACCACGCCTAGGATCTCGCCCTTTGTCTTCGGGACCACTACCTCCTTCTGAAGCTCCTGAAGGAATTCCGTTTACGGAGTAATTCGTTTCAAGGTTTGCAAATTACTTTCACGGATACAAAGACGGAAACAGGCGCTCCATGCAGAATATAAATCAAAATTCACATATCAGTCTGGCCGGAAATCGAACTCCGTACCCTCTGCGTGTCAGACCATGACGATCGCTGCGCTACAAGGCTCTGTGTCAGTTCTAACAATTACATGACGCTCATCAGTTTATAAATTAGACTCTAAACACGCAGATGATCCGCATGGCGCAGCGGTTACCGTACCGGTCTGTTACGCAGAGAATTCTGGATCGACCTCGGCGAGGCTAACATTTAAATGATGAATTTAGATTACTGCTATGTGCTCGTCTTTGTATGTGTCCATGTTACCCACGGCGCAGCGTATCCTAGTCTAGGATAGGAGGAGGCTATGAGCGTTTATTTTGTGTATATTTATTTAATTTATATTGTGGTAGGAGTCTTCCTGGTTTGACTCCTGGTACTACATCTATTTTCTGTGTTCTTTGTTATGTCTATTTAACAGCATTGTTAAATGTCGCTTCGTTCTGTTTGAAGAATGTTAGGCAAAGATATTCACATGAGGCGTCCCAACTTAGTCCTTAGGGGAAGCATCTCTTGTCGACCTTACGTAGGATTTCAATTTAATTTTTTTTATGTGAGAACAGTAGCAAAGAAGCTTATAGGCCACCTAACGTTAAGTGGCCTTTACAGCCTATGGACACCCATATATAACCTCCCGGGATTGAAGTCGTATCTGAGGTGATATGTAGATGTGACTATTCTTTCTTTCTTCGAATTCTGAGGGCGGCGGTGGTACCCCGGACGAACTGTAGTCCTTCCGCCTATTCTTATTTGGGATTAATTACAGATGTCCATGGGCGACACTGAGGGCGACACTGCTCACTTACCGTTAGATGGACTACAACTCTATATAATTCTCTTTAATATAATTCTATATTATCCCATATAATTCTTCTATATTATGAAAAAAATATATTTATAAACATTACCCACCTTCTTAGCAAACATTTGCAACTCGTCGCCGAATATCTCCTGGCTGTTGAGGACCTCTTGGTAATCCATTTCCTTAACGAAGCTGTGGTCCTCGATGCCATTAGCCTTAAGGAATTCCATGTACGCCACCTGGAACGCCTGGCCAATCGACTGCGCTATGAACTGCGCCTGGAAAGTGGGAGACACCACATCTTCAATTTTAAACCCCATTATCAAAACTTTCTCACTAATTTCTTAAATTCGTCAATCAAAATGAGTTCCGATTATCAAATTGTATCTTTAATCCACGGACTGATTGAAACGAGAAATTGTATATAATATGAGCGGCGGAGATATTTATTTCTGTCAATCAATGAACAAACAACACTGCACTAAATTTACACAAGTTTTAACGAAATCGTTATCGTTATCCTAATTATATTAACGATTTTCAAACTTGTCAAAAATCAATTCGGGAGACAACTTATATAACCAAACGATATTTATCTGTCGTTCTTAGCTACAAGTTTATAAGTATAGATATGTTTTATAACTAACCGTATTTCATACTAATTACGATAAAACGAATAGCGGTCTCTAATTACTTTTAAATGGGTGCAAATTATTTAAGGGCTTTGTATTAATTTCTCTTATTGTATACCGTTAATTAACATTGTATTAGCGTTTCGATATCGTATGGTCATAACGCGTTATAGATGCTTTAACCCTTTATCGCTTCTTACAGTCATAGCCCCATACTAGGATTTCATGTCATGGGTGCCATGGACACATACAAAGACGAGTACACAAACATCCGGACCCAGAACAGAAATCTAAATTCATCATTTAATGTCTGCTTGGCTGGGAATCGATCACTGAACCCTCTGCGTATCACATTGGTATGGTAAACACTGCGTCACGCGGCGTTGGATTGTTTCATGTTCATAATTAAGTAGTTTAAACCGCCGCTTCTACATGCTCTTACTTGGTCTTTCTAATGGAAGCTTAACACGTTGACTGCGGCGGCTAATATTCGAAACAATCCACCCGTGCGGCGCGCAACAGGCGTATTCCAGTACGATGGCGCACCGCATGCGTGCGAGCCGCACGGGTGGCTGGACAGTAAAACACGACAGGCGCGTTTGCCACAATAAATGTGTTAAGTACCAATATATCCAAGAATAGGACCATAACATATCGACAGTCAAGAATCAATAATGTCTAACTCAAAAAAGCTAACTTTAGAGGATATAAAAAAACATTTCTTTGCTGCAAATAGAAATATTTTTGAAATCTTTGTACCTATTTTTCCTGCGCTTTTAACTTGGTAACTCTATAGCGATTAATTAAACCAATTTTAAATATTATGAAGCAACCGTTTAAGTATGCCAAGCTAAATTAAACTTTAAATCTAAATTGGACATTATTGTTTCTTTACCGTCCATATAACACTAATTACCAAAAGCTCTTACATTATTTTTTATCCAAAACGACAAATTAAATCATTGAGTTAAAAGTTATGACAATATTTAAAATTTGTCAATATTAAACTGACAAGGAACGAAATAAAAAATATTACAGGAAAAATCATCCAGAAGCAGCCATACGGGACAAACGATTCCAAACGTCTTTCGAGGATCAGTAAAGTGTACCACAAACCTCTTCGCTTTCGAAGACGTGACAAATCATCTTCGGGGTTCGGTTCAGCTTGGGCTGGTCGGAGTCGCTCTCGTGGGGCACGAAGCGCCGCCTCGCCATCAGCACGACCAGGTCCCCGATGTCCGCGATGTACGATATGGTCCGCAGCGCGTGGTCCATCATGATCTCCTTCAGTTCCGTGTTGAGCACCATTATCTTCTCCGTGGATATGAATAAGTCCACTTCTGTGCTCGGCTGATTTTCGCCTTCTGGTGCCTGGGGAAAATTTTGGACAAATATCTAAGGACAAAACTCGGAAGGATATTTAGAAAGTGGAACTAATTTTGGGAAATGAGATTTGGAGATGACAGCATTGTATATGCAGACAGACAGTCGTGTAAAGTCTAATATTTAAAAGGTGGTAGAACAATCGTTCGTCTGGGGAAGTACCACCGCCGCCCTCATAATCCGCCGTGAAGCAGTTGTTGT
>DWKL01000600.1:0-17947 GCA_018249415.1 Phareas burnsi | reverse complement strand
GCCGCGGGGCGGGGGTGCGCGGCGCGCGGCGCCTGCAGCCGCGGCAGCGCCAGCGCCGCCAGCGCGCACCAGCACAGCAGCGCGGCCAGCCAGCGCGCGCGCGCCCGCCCGCCGCCGCCCCACCTCGCGCACCACCCCCGCATCTCCTGGAAACGACAAGGATGGAGTATGTTAGTCTATTGATAACCGATTCGCATGTTGCAAGTCACAGATGAAATAGAGGAATAATTCCATTCTTATTCAAATTTTCAATAATGTAATCTAATGTCACTTCTATCAATGGACACGGCTCTTTATGCGACGATAGGATTTTACAATACGTATCGTAGATGCTATCTAGGTTTCTAAAGGTGGTCTACCGTCAACCGCCTGCGTGGGCGAACGAAAACCTGAAATATGAAAACACCTGGCCAGTGACCGCAGCCCGCGCATCGTCCTCGGCTACTTCTTCACATTAGATTTTCGATATTCTATCACTTTTCATTTGTCTCGGAGGAGCACAACAACGGAGTTGTTTACTGCAACATTAAACAAAGTAACCGCTAAACCTTCATCAATGGGTATTTACAATATTACAATTTATGTAGGCATAGTCGTTAGGACGATCATTACTCCTAACTTAACCTTATTTAGCTTAGCTTATAGTATCACTGTATAATATTCTGTCAAGAGCAGTGTATCGTCAAATTTGACAGATAAATATAGCCGATCACAGAATGTTTATCCTCCTTTTGAATAACCGTGAATGATACACCATTATTAATGCTTATAATTTTCGTGTAACAGATAAGCTACTAGACGTTTCATATTCATATTGTTTACTTCACCGTTGTTATCTACATCGTTGGAAAGCAAATGGACTTATTCTGGCTCTCAAAGGGTTACCGAAATTTACAGGATTATTGCGAATAAATGTATCAGGACGTCTGCGGGTAGCGTCACGGGCGGCCACGGGAAATCCGCACCGGGCCCCGTGCGCGTGCGCCGGCCGCGCTTCCGGCGACCAGCTGCTGCTATTAATTATGCTGTTAAGCTGTCTCGCTTGAACAGTTAGTCGCATGCGCGCGGTTCATATAAATTGTTGTTGCGCGTTCGTGGACGGCGACTATTTGTTTACTAGTGACAGGCTCATGTATTCCGGACTACCACTGTACGACGGCCTAAAATTAGTTTCGATATCGGGCAACAAAAAGACAGTTATAGTCAAATATCTAAAACCGTAGTCACTGAGCAGCGTCTGGGGTTTATGTTTACGCTATCGTCAACAACCCTTCATACTCCCATTGTTGAGCAAGTCTTTTAACAGGATGAGAAAGGTTGGGCCATAGTCCATCATGATATTCGGATGCGAATTGGTGGACTTCACACACCTCATGGATTTTTTTCCTTGACCGATATAGCAATGATAGACCACGTCTATCTGGTACCGATGAACTCCGGCGCGAGGGACCGGGCACCCGCCGCCAGCCTCTCGCCACCGTAGTCATACATACATATGTAAATATGAGTGGAATTGAGAAACAAGGATCTTTACTCAATTCCGCGGCTTCAATTCAATAAATAAGTCAAGGGAAAAAACAATTCGTGAAATCATAGAATAAATATGAGTATCTGGTATATGTTTGGTGGTTCATGATAATAGAGTGAGTGTTTTGAATGACATGATCAATAATGAGTTGTTCGCGAGCGGGCGGCTTCAGGGTTAGTTAGTGTTGCGCCGCGGGGCGCCGTCGCCGGCAGGCCCTGGGCGACAGTCGTCATTGCCCACTGTACAGTTATAAAGGTGGTCAGCACCCACTAAATGAATGAACCCTTTGTACCCAAGGCCAGCTGATTCCAACTTCTTGCAAGTAGTTATCGCGGCCATGTCGGCACACCGCTGGAATGTTTTCCAAGTTGAATAATCATCAGGATGGTTTTTACCGCGCACATCATGCTGTGAGGTCATTCAATCCCTACGCACTGCCCGCCGGCTCGCCGACATGCATTAAAGTTTACATTTATCTCACTACGCTATTTTGTACAATGCTGAGTTTCCTTTTTTCTCCACAGATGCATTTTCTTGGTAAAATAAAATATAATTTCTATTTATTTATGTGAGTTTTATTTGTTGATTTTGTTATAAGAAAAGCTTAAAATTATTAGTAAGGAACGAATGTTATGTGACCGTAGAAACCCAGAAGCACAGGGGGAAGAAAGCTTTATGCGCAGTTTGCAACCATTCTGTGCCACTGCTGTCCGGAGCCCGCGCGCTGCAGCGGGGGCGAGTGGTCACCCCGTCTCGCGAGATGTCGCCGTCCGCTACACTGCCGTTGACAATATTAACTCCACAGGTCCAATAAACGGATATTCCTTACAAATAACGCATGAACACACTAAATGTGTCTTCAATTAACGCCTGTTGGTAGGCAGTAGGTAAACACATGTTGTACTAAAGACGGAGGAGAAATTTAAGTATGTTTGTATTCTTCTGTTTTCCTTTCATTTTCTCTCTTGCACTTGCAATAAATACCAAAGAACCGACAGTGTCGCAGCGTGACAGCCGTTTAGCGACATATTGACACCTAAAGCTGACCCTTATTGAAACAAGGACTACTCAATGTTCTACCACTGTTGGGCAGGAATGAGATCGATTAAAACCATAGTTCGCGGCTTAAGTTATTGCAAGTTGCAATCATGTAATAATGTGGTCAATTCTAATTTGAAATTAAAATTGTGCGAACGTGACCTATATTTAAACATTTAAATGTGCAAATTATCATAGTTATGTAAAGGTCGATTATTTTAATGTTATTAGCATTCAGCACCGGATTTAATACACCTTGAAGGGCATAAAACGACATTAAGGCATGCCCTCCCGGTCGGCGGCAGCGCATCGCCGTCCGCTGCACACATCGCGCCAGGCGTGTTCTAATTGACGAGAGTTCCGCGACCGCCGCCAATTGGCGGTGTGGGTGCGGATCGATCGGACCGCCGACGACGAGTGTTCGGTCGGAGATAATGGCGGCGTTGACGTCATTAGCACGAGGGTCAACAAGACGAGGCGACCGTTACAATACACGAACAAAAAGAAACCGTAAAGTGGTACACATTGGCTGGTTTAAATTGGATTCAAAATAACAATAACAAAGTGAGTGCGGCCCCTCTCGGACGTTGAATGTCGCACTAGCTTATCGCTCGCGTGTTTTCTCGCGTATTTGTATATTTGCAGTTTTAAATCTTTAAAACAACAAATATTTTTTGATTGGATAACCGAATGCGATTTTTTTACCACATGAATGTATATCTGTATTCAACTTAAAGTTCTGATCTGATTGCCGTTGAGACAAGAACAATTCAAGTAATAAATATTTTAGTGCAACCCACGGGAAGTCTGTCACTTCATACTTTTTATTGTACACTTAAACATTTAAAACGTAGCGCGCGCGTCTCTCTGCACGCACACACACACACACAACACTCACTGGGCCCACATACACACACATGCCTGAACAAATAGACAAACAGAAGGATTTATGTGCATTCGATATCAGAAGAAGATTCATTAGCGATACTCGACGTGCACACATTAATATTTTGGGATTGTATCAAGTAAATAAGCTGTTGGCATCTCGTGATGTATGGACGGTACTGGGAGATGGTTGAGATCATCTTCGATGACGTCGCTGGTATGTAACACGGGCCGCGGGGCCGAGCAACATTCCGAAGTAGTCGTAACTTATCAGATACTGCAACCGGATCTTTATCCGGTCGGCGGATCATCGGAATTGCTTCTTAGAAGGTAACCCTTTAATTTAATAAAATAGCTTAGAATTCATTGCAAGAATTTTTCAATGTGTTTTGCTGTTTTGTGCTTGCGATTTCGTTCGTCATTTGGATTTAGTGAAACATATAAAATATACATAGAAAGTAAAAGTGTGTTCAAGCCGCCCGACCTGCACAAGACAAACTAGTGCTAATGAATCACTGATGACTGCATAAAAATTCGAATAAACAACTTTGAATGCCAAATGCGATATTTTAATCGCTATTACTATATTTGGTGGAGGGTTCTATAAAAATATTAACATTCATTGTTGCTGTCATTATCATCATCAACATAATTGCGGAACAGCTGCCGGGGCGCGGCTCCTCTCGTGAAGAAAAGGTTTACGCCGTAACCAGTCCACTACGATGGACGAGTCTGGATTGATTGACTTTACACTTTGAGATCTTTAATGGAACTTTTAGCTATGTAGGTTTCCTCGCGAATTTTTCCTTCCTTGATGTAGGAAATTATAAATAAATTCTAATATGCACAAAGCTTCAAGAAATCGTAAACGTGTGCTAGATTCGAACCTCCGAACCATCAGCGCGAGAGGCTGGAATCTCACGACTAGGCTATCACCATTTATTTATCGAATAATCATTTAAAGTTCTAATAGACATCTTCGAATTTCAAATGCGCTTAGGTTTAAGAAGAAAACAATTCGTTTACATTCTTCGTAACACCTTTTATAGAAAGGTTAGAGTGACTTCGTAGTTTCTATATTATTATTATAATGAGCATCAGTTCATGATTCGGAGACGCCTTGAGGATAATTACTAGACAAGGATGAGATCACGGCGGCAGTGAGCCGGCGGTGGTGGCTGGGGATGCGATCACGCCCGCACAAAAACTTCACCTTCACGATCTCACGAACTTACTGACGCGGCTTTTAATAATAGTAGTTTTTTAAATATTTCCTCTATATCATACATTTAATTGGACGCTACGTAGCGGTGTACTGGTCATAGGAAACTCGTGTTAGCCAAATACAATATTAGATGATATCTTTGTAAATCGTTCATTCTTTGCAGATAAATTACTGACCCATTCATTAATAAATTGCATTTTTTATGCTATTTCAGTTATGTAACATTTTTCCAGCAATATTCCGACAGATGTGACAACGAGCACAGGCGATTCTTAAGTTAATGATATTTTGAATAACAACACAAAAATATAAAAATAACATTGAATCCATTAAATGGGTAACCTCCTGTTTTTTCAATATGTTGTATGGAATTATTATCTATGAGCCAATTATAAATCCCTGCAATAATTATATTCACAAAAAATAAGTTATCGTTATGTAAAACAGCCGTTTTTACGTATTCAAGTGATCATCTGGAAGTGGATCGTCCACAGTCCACCGTTTGGCAACAACATGTTAGGCATGCAAATGTCCTGACATTTAAATCAGCATCGACATTAAGTCATTAATATTAAAATGGTTCGTCGGAATGCAGGACGGCAGCTGTTACAGAGGTCGGCTTCATCTGGATCTGCTACGTAATGTGAATCAATCTTTATTATTGTTATTTTATGTATCTACGTTAAGGCCTCTTACTGGTTGTGAGACCCAGAAAATTTGTTTTTTTAGCTGATATGGATGTAATGTTAAATATTTTTAAAGATTTCTAACTACTTGTACCATTAACTGTTCAATGATTTACACTAGGGAAAAAATGCTTACACTTTTCCGACATACATTGTAGTCAATAGACAGGAGCTGCTGAGCAGCTGGAAGCTGATACAGCTGGCAGGATCAACTGGTGCAGCACCCACACCGGCAAGCCTACAAAAATGGGCATCTCCAGCATTCGTGTCTGTGCTCTGCGGTTTGAGAGACAAGCTCTACTGAATATAACAGTCGTCAATAAGTAGGTGCGTTGTGCGAACAACCGAAGACGAGACGTAGGACTAGATCGGACCCGGTGTTTCATTGTCTCATCACTGGCCCACTGCGCGACGCACTCGGAATACACAACTCAAGGCCTTTCGGAGGCAAATGACTCTAATGTTTCCTTTTGTTAATTTTAATGTTTCATATTTAATACTCAACTAAAGTTCTGCTCGGAAGCTCGTTTTCGGACAATTTAAAGTGACTGTAATCTTAATACAATTAGGAAGTAAAGATAAATGAGTCACCAACATTGGTGGGTCACGATTCGATAAGGTTCTTCGTATATTAATTATTGAAAATGGTGGCCGGTTTTTCCATTGTATAGACGGTAACCGTGTTACAGTATTCTTATCAAATTGAAATCGCCAGGAATAGAAGTTTCCTTTGTACAGATCGGCACGTAGACCATCCCGGGTGTATGTATAATTAATAGGGGAAATATCGACCCGGCGCAGCAGCCGATGACAGACGAGGCTGGCGCGGGAACGCTGTCAAAGCTATTAGGACTATTAGGAGGTGCCAATAAATTAGCGAGCTAACAAATTGCGAGGCGGGGTGACTGGTGCCAGTCTGCTCAGTGTTGTCCGTCTGGCTGGCTCGTTAGGAGTGTGAGTAAAAATTCAGTGCCGTTGGCCTCAATACGGGTATTTCCTGTTTAGTATGTAGTATTTTTTTTGTATTACCGTCATATCAGTCACACATACCGTACGTTCGTATCAAAGGCTAGATTAATCATTGTGAATGACAGTCTAATAGACTTACGCTTGTCTAACAAAATAGTTCATACAGTTTCAGACCTACATACAGCTTCTTAAAAACCTGATTCCAGCATTGTCGCGACAGCAAGAGAGAAAATATATACCGTGACAAGGAAACCTATAACGCAAACGCGGACAAAGGGCAGCAGAGAAGCGAGGATCTCCAAACCTATCCGCTGCAAATCTTTGCGTCGAGAAGGGTAATCGAGTGACGGATCGTGCGGAGCGACCTTTACGGTGGCAGGTCTGCCGGAACGGTCACGGCCGCAGCGGGCGATAACGGCGTAAGTGTACGCGACATGTAGGCTGCTTTCGACGGTCTGCATTCGCCACAGAAGCCACAGTAGCGAGTATTGTTTTGGTTGATTAGTTGGTAACGCGGGCACGCGCGGCGGCCACGAGGACGTTGGCGGTTGTAGGGTGATGGAATTAATATTCCGCGGCGTCGCGCCGTTTAATGCTGCAGTAATGTGTCCGCGGGCTGGGTGACAATCGCCGCCGCAAACAATGAAACTGTTAATGATATTTAAAACGTTTGTTTATGTTTAGTTGGAAGTGTGGTGGTACTAGTAAATCTACCCACTGCTAGTTGGAAACGGTACTGAGTTATAAACACAAGTGTAATTCTAATTACTAGTGTAGTATCTATGATAATAGGAGCATAGGCTTAGTGACAGAATGTACTTAATAGTTTTAAGGGTAGATGAAGCGCGTATTGTGTAGATTGTAATTGATCCACAAAGTTAAGCAATGTTGGCGGCGGTGGAAAACTCAATGGAGGATCTTTGGCTAAATTTTATGTAAACTTTAATCTTTCGGAGGACGCGTCAGTCCAGTCCCACTTGCTATCATTGGATTGCAGTCAAACCCTCGCAAGCCTTGTGGGCGGTTTAAAACCGGCGGCTTGATCACTAACTTGTATTTAATTCGATCAATCCGCATGGAAGTAGCGTGGTGAAGTAAGCTTCATCCCCCCTCGCCCACATGTGGAAAAAAAAACCCATGCCCACCAATGGGGCACAAAAAAGATTGCAGCCAAGCATAAATATCTCTTTATACTTGAAAAATTCTTAAAAAATATTTGCTAGCCTAACGAAATGCAAGTAAAGCGTAGTTATTGAACCAACAAAGTTCTATAATTACCCACCGGCACGTGGTGGCGAGCTACCACTCGGGCGGTTCTATTAATGCGGAGCTAAAGGCAAAGTCCAAGTACATTCCAACAAGTTCAAGTTAACATTGTTTTTCGTCGTAATTTTTTGCGGCGTCGAAATACCCAAAACATCGTTATATATAAAAGTAATATAACTAGATTTTGGATTAAAAATCAACAAAAACGAGTTAATGGACCACAGGCTCCACAAGGTCAGCTCGCCTCTCCTCTCGCTTGTAACAATCCGCCGATACTATTACGAGTTATCCTATGACTAACGTGAGTATATGTCCCGTTTGGAAGGGACCGCCCCTTTTTCCCACATTTTGTGCCGGTGACAGAATTTTCAGCGAAGAATCAACATTAGAATATGTTTAATTGCATTTAGTGCGCTGATAAATGCTCAAAGTTTTTCATTGAGATTTTTTTAAATGGATTAAATGAAAAACGAAATAAAATTTTGCAAATAATTTCAATTTATCGCAAAGGTATCGAATTCTTTTGAAATTCTCATTAGCATAGAACTAATGCAATAAAAACATTTGATTCGGTGCATTATTTGAAAATTATTCCATTTTTTCTTCTGATAAATGCTTTGTGTTTTATTGTGACTGTAACTGTCGTCCTTACTGTAACAATGTCCCGTTTTGAGTTGAAATAGAAACAGTCACTTTTCCTATGACATACCTATCGTTATATTATAAAGCAGTAGGCTTCCAGCTGAAAAAAGCAGTAGACCGTTATTTGTCATCGTTCGTCACCAAGTATTAATCGTATGAATGCGTCCGCACGTCAGATTCCCGGCACATAGCACGTCGGATCACAAGGAAGACGGGCCGGCGCGGCCGGGATACGTGTCGCGCCTGGCGGCCCTCTGTCGCGGCTCGTTAGCTGTGCACGGCGGAGACAAACGACGGGAGGAGCACATAGTTGTCCTAATTATCAATCAAAGAGATCAGATGCTTGTACTGAGCACTGTCAGTTTGCATTAGGACTGTGCGCCGACTGACAGGAGTGCCGCCGGAGCCGGCCGCTATGTCAGAAATGTTATGACAGCGCAAGACCTTCGAATCCAGTCCAGTTCAGTTGGATTGCTTTGTGGCAATGTTTCTCACGACATGTTGAGTCTAGGACATACCCCAGTACATTTCTCCGAGCGCAGAGACGTATATACGGATTAACTGCCCATCTGTTGGAAGCTGCTAAACACTCGAAGGCCTCCGACCAGGACCGTCTGTTTAACGCGCCCTGTGCGTGTTGCAGGTGTGATACATTTTCGTGACGCAGCTACACTTGAGAGCTATCAGCGCATTACTATGTAGTAATAAAGGAAAAAAAATTAACGACACTCTACTCAAGAGCAGCCTCACACTGAGGCTCAGTATATCGCGAGCGCTCTGGACCCACGACAACGAGTACACAAACACTCAAGCCCTCAATTAATGTCTAAATGTAATGTGTAGACGTTAGCCCGGCCGGGACCGAACCCGGAACCCTCTGCGTCTCAGGCTACGGCTGCCGCTACGCCGCGCGGCTCATCATCCACCCATCTATCTATACATCCATCAGCTTTTTAGAGTCCACTGCTGGCCATAGGCCTCCCCTAATCGGCGCCAATCCAACCGGTCCTGTGCTTTCTGAATCCAACGGTTACCCGCTGGCTTCTTCAAGTCATCAGCCCACCTTGTCGGGGGGCGACCTGTGCTCCTTTTGCTCGTCATAATAAATACTTATTATTTCCAGTCGTTGTTGTATTTTTTGTAGAGATGCCTTGAGATACGTCGCAAAAAGCGAATTATTATACAAGTTCAAGCTCGTTCAGCGTGACGGAACTAAATATATTTCTGGAAAATCACCATCCTCAGTCATTTACTAAACACCGTGACATCGTAACAAACGAATCGATTATTCGGAAATAAGAAACAATATGTAATTATGTGTTCTTATAGTTGAGCGAGATTTCGTCTCCTCTGTCGACTAACGAACATTTTTATTATTTTGTTTGTACTATTTGACGAGTCCCTGGTAGAAGAGATACAGTATGAATAGTGCGGTGTTTGCTTAACATGGACCTTTTTCAATTTCGAATTCGAAACAGTTTTTATGGCGCAGAAGTAACGAACGTGCGCGGAGTGCGCCTCGTGGTAATGATCACTGCACTCATTAAAATCTGTAATCGATCCAAAATATGTTTAAGTCCTACCTGAGCTTGGCCACGGATGTATTGGTACCCCTGAAGATTACGTTGGCCTCGAATGTCTCTTCTACGGGAGAGCTGTGGTAAGTTATACCCGTCAAACCAGAACACAGCAGCATTCAACATTGATTTTGTAAGGCAGAAATATGTATGTCGGCGGTGCCTCCGAGTTCGAACCAGGAAGGGTTCTACCACGTTTATATGATAATTTTGTCAATAACACGTTGCGAGGGGGGCAGGGAGGGGGGAGGGGAGCAGATAGTGCACGATGTTATCTGAACACTTACCGCTATCGGTGATAAACGCTGACGTAATGAGAATATAATATCAGCTGTTTCTAAAAAAATGAAACCAAAGATAATAGTGAAAATAAAATTACAAATGCTATAGATTGTGTATTATGTGACAGATCTACGCGGAATATTCATGTGTAAATACATTTTCTATTAGAATATCAGAAGCGTGTTTTTTTTCTGTTTCAAGAATAAAAAACAAGTGTACATGACACTGGACGTTGAATCCTCGGTGTAGCCCACGGATACCCACATATAACCTCAAATAGGACTGAAGTCCTATCTGTGGTCGCACGTACATGCGTTGCTACTCCTGAGGACTAAGATGCTCGACTAAGGTTACCCGGCGAACACACCTTTTCAACCGACAAAACTACCACCGGCTAAATTGATGATTGGCTTATTGAAGTGTATCGCGGTACCACGAGGAGTGTTAGAACTCCGCCCGCGACGGCGGCGGCTGACCACATAAATAAAATGGAAGTGTCCGTCACAGTCAAAACAATTGCGATTTTCTCCACTTAAAGTTTTCAGTTTTGTTAGATTTTTATATTCACAACGCTATAATTGCGCGCATTGTAGGGCTTGTAGAGTTAAAGGACCTGTATATTATAACAGGACTGATATGTAAAACGTAATTTCTATGCTTAACTGTTACACGGTAACAAAACTGGAAAACCTGTTTTTATATTTAGTTTGTCTGTTTGTGCTAGTTTAGGAAGCTCGGCAGGACCGACTTTGACGAGCTTTCAATTTTACTTTGATATGACATGGTCTACATTTAAATCCGAATCCGGCTTTTGCAAACACCTTCAGCCAATTTATTGTACAAAATTTGAACGCGAGCGGAAAATAGGAGCTATGTCCACAGCGGGGCGATGTCCGCCGCGGAGTGCGCACGTGGGCACATTATTTATGGAAAGTTTATTTACAGAAGACAACTTTGTTTAGAGAAAGGTTCTTGTAAGTCATGTTATAGGTACCTATTGAATGCTATAACGCTACTCAACATTCTGCGTGCCGATGGCACGTGTTGTGTCCCAATGTGCGACACGCGTCCCGCGCGACCTCAGCGAGAGGTCACAGCCGGGAATGATTAGTAACGAGGGAGTTGTCTAATTCAAATTAATTAGGACAATTAATGTCAGCTGAAACGTATAATAGGCCACGGGCTTCTATACGATAACATGTAACAAAAGCTTGTCGAAGGTTCCCCGGCCCGTCTCTCCGGAGGACAAACAAGTACTGAGGTCTCAGTACACACACATAGGGTTACTAGAAGGGCTAACACGCCAAAGGTGTATTTAACGGTGCTCCGAATATTTGTTACCTTTTGAGTAAGTATAAATAAAATTAGGACGGGACTGTCTCGGTGTGAATAGCGCATGGAGACCCTACACATAAGTGAAGTGTTTTCACTTTCTTGCGTATGTTACGCAGCGAGGTTATGACTTCAAATTGAACCGAATTGAGTAATTACGACTGTTGTCGCTTTGAAAGAGTTTTTCAAACTCTCAATAATTATGAAGTATTACGTAGCATCTTACTAGAGTCTTATAACTTATGCTGTGAACAGACCGCGGCTGTCGATAGACGGGAGCGCGGTGAAGCGTCCCCGCTACCACTAGCCACCCGACCCCTGTCCGCGCTCGTCCTTGCGTCACTTTGTAAATCGACTACGATCCGCCCAAGCCGCGGGGCTCACGGCTATGCTTGTGTACAATGCAATGATATATGATAGACTAACACGGCAATGCTTACCTCTATATGGCAGGGGATGTTTCGGTCAGAGCGGAGGATGCCGCCGCGCCCCGGACACGCCCGACTGGAAACAACAAGGATTTATTTATTTAACTATTTATGTACACGACAATGTATAAGAAAGACAGTGTTAATTAAATTTTGTACGAAGGTACAATTATTACTTCTCAACGACAAAGCAATCTAGCGCGATTGGACTCCGAGTGGCTCCAGCGCGGGGTCGCCGCCGCGTCACGCCTTACAGCACTAAGGTTTGAGTTCTGTTCAGACTAAACGTATCAAAAGACACTAACTTGCGTTGTTGACACTTCAGCAGTTGGGGTTAGCGGCCAATTTTAAAACAGCTCACCGCGAGAACAAGTGAAACAAAAGTTACAAGTGAATGCCATTTATCGTCGTCTCGCCGGAACTCGCCCAGAGAGCGACAGAACTTTGTCTATGCACAGAACTGACGAACGACAAAGGCATACTCCACAACAAAGACATAGAGAAATTCGCAGCAACAATCCGAACCAGTAATAGCCTCATTATAGATCAAAAGAGTAGGTATGAGAAGTCTCGCTTTGAAAATCGACGGCGGCGCGCGACGCCGGGGAGCGCGCCTTGTTCGAATACATAAACATTACGTGCGGTCGGTCGATTGCGATTACGTACAGTCAGTGCATTATAATTACGTCCAAATAAGCATATTTTATGATCTTAGCAGTTATTTTGATATCATATGCATTTAAATGCTATTTAATTATATAGCCGTGACGCAGGGAAGCCGGACGACCAATTAAATAACCAATAGTAAAGTTTGCTTCAGCGATCCGCACTGGAGCAGCGTGGTGGAGTTAGTGCAAAAAGAGGGGCGTTAATAAGTTCGAAGTCTATTCCTATGTATGTATGGGTCTGTATGTGGCATCGTAGCTCAGAAGCGGGTGGACCGATTTGAATGCGGATTTTTTAATCGAAGGAAAGTTTCCTTGTTGTGGTTTTTAGCTATGTTTGATGAAAATCTATTGAAAAATCTGTGTATAAATGATTAGCTCTTTTTCAAGATGGTGTAGAGGGTTCACTCATACGATTTATATACCTATTTTTTTTACTTCCATTTAACTGATCAAATTAAATTTGATTACACTCGATTTTTTTCCTAAAAATGTCACCGCAAAAATATAGTAATAATATAGTAACCCAGATCTACAGTTTCGACCAGGACAGTCCCAGAGGACCTAATTCCTCGACAGCTTACAGCAGGCGTATTGTGTTTAGGGTCTTTAAATGGATCTAGGCGCGTGACGTCATACGAACAGCTGACTGCGGTCTGATGATATGCATTGTAGTGGCAAAAATTACTCCGCTGCTAAGTGCAGAGGTTTATGCTCGTATTTATGAAGGAGTTGGCTGACAGAAAATGCGTTTTAGCATTAAGTCCGCCTTTTGTACCACTTGTTACATGGTTCAATTAAGAATAAGTAAATAGATAAGAAGTAAAAGTGTACTTAAGTAAAAAGCACTACTTAAAGTACCATTTTTACTTTACAGTTCAGTCATTGCTTGAAGTTAGCGCTGTCAAAGCGCGCTGAGTCTGGACCCAAGCAATCGATCAAATCAAACTAATGACGACTTTTTCAAGTGACAGTGATGACTTTATCAAGAAAGTACAAGGCAACGAGTAATCACTTCTTTATAAAGCATGAGCGTTTGGACCGTAGACACGCTAAATTGGCCTCAACATTATTAGGTTTTTATTTTTATATGAAAACTTAATGTAATTTCATAACAAAAACGATCAAATTTTAATATGATACAATATGACGCCGCCAGTGTTGCGCTCACAATAACAGTAGTGTAAGATGGGTTTCTGCGTGTAGTCTGTCTGTCCATCGACTAATTTAATAAGCAACAGTAAATATGAAAACGACAATTTCTTTGCCGTTATCAATATGATTACAACCAATATGATTTCTCTAAGGAATAATGTCTATAAACACGTTGACAGGAATTCTTTAATTACACTGTTTAACTTTAACGGCTCCCGGATTTGTTTAGTGGCAGGGCGTGTGTCTCGCGTGCCGCATGTAAATTCTGATGCGACGCATTATTCCGATGTTGTGATGTTTTGTAATTAACCATCCAAAGGAGACCGCTATTTGGAGCATAATAGCTCATCAAAGGCAACCACAACAGGCGGCGTGCAAGGAGAGTGGATCGTTAAACATTTGTAACATCTCAAAGCGATTATACAAATCTGAAATGCTTTTAAAGACGCAATGTCACAATGTTCTTATCTCGCCTTTGCGGAGTGATTTTGAAAATTACTGAACAAAAAAGCACAAATATATCTGTAGTTACTAGTTTGTGTTGTCTGAGGAAAACTCGTGCGCAATTGTAAAAAAAATTAAGCACAAAAATGATTAACTATCATATTTTAACGATAAAGGAAAACATTATGAAAAAACTTGTATATGTCTGAGAGCTCATTACGAACTTCCCTCAGGCCAGTCCGCTTTTACCAACGTGGTATACTATGACCTAACATTTTACATTCCGAGAGAAGATCCCTGGAGCATAGAGACAGCATTGACTTGATGTTAAGCATCTAGCGTCCAGCATATGTCTCAATGCTTTGCCGAGAAGTCATGGCGTACATAGGAGCTTAAAGTGTATGTATGTGCATGTCGCATGTATGTATATACGGAATACTATCGAGCGCACACTTCGGTGACGCTGCGAGGGGCCGCCGGCTCCGGACCGGTCCGGACCGGTCGCACGCCTGTATGGAAACGGAATTAACGTCCATCGTGGGGTCCATTCACATTATTGTAGTCTTCGCTCCAGTCTCTCTAACTGGGTCTTTGTGTGGATGGGTACTAGAGAACGACGGTCTATGATCTACGGCCGGTCTACACTATGGGAGTAACAAGCGCCTCATTCCACTTGTTAAATGATCATTGCGGAACGAACAGCCCAACGTGACCGTGTTCCAATACAAATTTGATCACATAAGCGTTGCTTTTATGAATAATTTGTAATCTGAATACCTAAGCTGAAATGCCTTGCGTGCTGCTAATCGGTTCGGCTTCAGAACATAGCAGCGGAAGGCCTGCTGCTATAAGACAAACATATTATAACAAGTTGTATTTCGGTACAGTGTAGACATCTAATTCAACGTTCACTCATTTACAGCAGCAGCAATTGCTGCGTTGAGAGAGGCCGTGCCGCCGTATGAAACGGTGCAAGTCTTGAGAGGTTGTATCTTATATGTGACTACAGCAAGTAGCTGTAGGTTTGGGGCTGGACAAAGCTCCGCATATTGTATATGTGCATTTAAAATCAGGCGACCGGAATAAGTTTGGAACGAGTCGGGGCGGCCGACTCAAGTGGGGATCGACCTTTATGCACACACGCACACCTTCTTCACAGATAGCAAGCGCTTCCGCGTTTGACGACATTTTACAACTTATATTGAACTTTAAGATATATGGACGGTATTTACAAGTCGAGAGAGAAACATTGGCGTAAGCAGTTCTTTAGATAAGAGTTGATAAAATGGTAATCCTGGATTTCTTGAACGATAGAATATTTCTTACGGCGTAATAGGATAGCATGCGCTCTACGTGGCAGGTGCCCGTTGCCGCCCGTGGACACTGTACTCAACCCTAAATAATCCTACCCGACCACAACTTGTAACGCACTACCCCTGAGGTCAGAGTTGGAACGCCTCGTATTGGTATCTCTCCTTGAACACACTCCATAACCGGGTAAACAAACCTCCCAGCGAAGGCGTATAAAACTGCTGTTATGAAGTAGAAATAAAAGCTTAAAAGCTACACGGAAGAAAATATTTGTAATTTTTACAATCATCATCATCATCATCAAACCTTTATTGTCCCACTGCTGAATATGGATGTCCTCTCAGAATGAGAAGGGTTAGGGTCATAGTCTATAACGCTGACCAAGGGCGGATTGATAGACTTCGCACATCTTCGAAAACTTCACAAAGAAGTCTTAAATGTGTAGGTTTCCTGACTTTATTTGCTTTCATCGTTAAAGCAAGTGGCAATTCATTTCTAATCTAACTTCGAACACCTAACTTCGATAGATCAGAGGTGCGTGCGGGATTGGAACCTCGGACACCCAGAGTGAGAGGACGGAATCTTTACCACTAAGCTATCACTGTTTACATTTTTACACTACAAGTCTTTAATTATCTTTTCTTCTCGATGGCTTCGGACATGTCGAGAAGGCACTTTTTATTATTGTTCCCTAAAATGTAATCAAATTCAGTAAAGTGTACCCGAATGCGGAAGGCGTTCGCTTGCATAACACACAACGCTTCGCTATAATATTACCGTGGTGTTTATGCGAATTCGTTTTCTAAATGGAGATGTAATTAATTAAGGAATCACATTAAGGACGTTCACTTTATAAAATGTGAATATTTAAAAGTGTAATTTAAATTTAAAGTATTTGTTACTTGTCTACTAACTTTCTACTGTCTTCTGCCAGTTTTACTTGTTTCTATTCCAATTAATACATTGACTGCGGCCAACACACCTGTCGTGTTTTACTCTCCGCGCCACCCGTGCGGCTCGCACGCATACGGTGTATACCGCTGTACTGGGGCACGCCTGTTGATGTTGCGCGCCGCACGGTTGGACTGTTTCGAATATTAGCCGCCGCAGTCAACGTGTTAAATTATTCCTGTAGTAATATGTTACTTAAAAGAAGTTCTAATGTAAGCATCATTGTCAATTGACTGCTATCTCACTGCGGGGCGCAGGTCTACACACAGAATGAGACAGGAGCTCTCTCAGCGTGCTGATCTCCTCACGATAGTTTTCATTCACCATTAATGTAAGTGATAATTAATTTCTAACATGCACATAATGCTGATAAAATCAGGCGCGACGCAGCATCAATCACGGGCGTTCTCCTGTGCAAGGAGTCCCGGGTTCGATCCTCGACGAGACAGACGTCAAACTGGTGAACTAAAGTGACCGCTCCGTGTGTCCATACACAACTGAGGACTTTTAAGTATGGGACACGAATATTGCGCGTAATTCATTGGAATTTTTTTTCAGAAAATAATTAACTACAAAAACTTACGAGTAACATACGGACATCGGATGCAATTAGCAAAATGACTGTCGTGACGACACGACACCCCGCGCCGCAGTTGTGTCCATCAATAACGAATCACCAGTTGATACAACAGAATTCAATTTACAACAACCCACAAGAAGAATGCGCAAGTAAATGAAATTTAGTGAAATTCATGTTTCTCGAATGCATTTGTCGAAGTCTCGCGAAGATTTGCTAATGTGGGAGTTCACTCGTTTGCATATCAACTTAACACAAGTGACATTTAAATGGCACGAGATAAACATCTCTGTAATGATTTAGTCGCATCAATTCTGTTCATAATAATGTTTTCTTTTTATCATATGGAATTAGTATTCAGTTTCCTGTTCAGTTTCTCTTTACCAAATAATATTTCTAGAATTAAATTTGGTTAATTTTTCGTATTGCAGTGTTGTAATTTTATATTTGTAGAACGCGGCCCGCACTTCACTGGTAACCTACAATAGTAACAATAGGAACTTTAGGTGTTAGAATTACAGTTCATCCGGGGAAGTAGCACCACCGCCCTCATAATCCGCCGTGAAGCAATTCATGTGTTTCGGTTGGAGAGGTGCGGTTGGAAGACACACTTACAGCGAGGCGACCATCTCAGTCCTCAGGAGTAGTGAAGCATCTATGTACAACCTCAGACAGAACACAAAACACAGAAAAAGAACAGTTTTGTTTGAGGTTAAATGTCCAATCCATGGGCTACAGTGATCACTTAACATCAGGTGGCCTGCACGGTCATTTGCTTCTCATCGAACATAAAAAAATGAGACAAATACATAAATCCTCTTAGTTTAGTTCACAAGGAATTTAAAGAAATTGTATATAAGTAACAGTCTTCCCACATACAGTGCAACGACTGCCCAGGCCTAACAAGAGGGTATTTTTATACTGTAAACGGGACTTAATCGCGTAATATTTTAATCGAAGTATTTACCTCGATTCTCGACGTTTCG
>DWKL01000599.1:0-17960 GCA_018249415.1 Phareas burnsi | reverse complement strand
GAACTCTCAGATATGAAGGTTTCCTCACGATGTTTTCCTTCACCGTTAATGCAAGTGATAATTAATTTCTAGTTTTAAATCTAAGATTGTATATTTCGTGTAATACGTATTCGTAATCAGTTCAAACAACATTTTTATTTCATAATAATCAGTCATGTAGTCCACAGACCTTGGACCTCTAAATTCTGAAAACTGTGCACGCATGTAAACGAATTTGTTTTTAAATAATTATATGTTTTAAAAGCAGGAAAGACGTATTTAAATGCAAAAACTCGACATATTTCGGTCACTGCCAGGATTACTTTTCTTTGTTATTAAGGTATTTTCGTAAAGTAAATATTTATTTAGTTTTACAATGTTGCCTAATTGCAACAGTTAGGTACATAATTTTATTTCGTCCTCTTTGGCAAATAACTTTCAACCATACAAATAAACATCTCAGGCGCGCCGGGACGTCACTGAAATACTGTTTTTTTTCGGATTTATGTATTGGAATGTTTCCAAAATTTTCTGTTAGGGCATAAAAGAAATTGAATATCGTATTTTTCGTTAAGACAAAAGTTTTTTTTACCTTCAAATAAGATTTATGATAGCACATTGTACCTACAGTGCGCAAAGTTCATATAATTGGTTCTTAAAACAGAATTAGCATGTTGGGACGTCCGTCGTGAGTTTGCGTAATTTGATATTTTGTTTATAATTTCCGATTAGCAGCGTTGGAGTTTCTGTTACTGAAACCTAGGACTATAAAAATAAACTCACTTTCAAGGTATGATTAAAAATATGTACAATAATCGTCCCCCTACCATCCTGTGATGTTTTTCGAAATGCCTGATGACATTATACATTTTAATCTGTATATTGCATGGTAACTGTAGAAGAAAATACTTCGGACACGTCGATTTATCTGTAAGTCGTGAGCACAACCTAGCTAACATCATTAATAATGATAAAATCAAGTTCTGCACCGACGATCCATGGCGAAGCGGTTATCATACCGGTCTGACACGCGTAGGCTTCCGGGTTCGATTTCCGTCAAAATGATTAATTTAGATTTCTGTTCGGGATCTGAGTGTTTGTGTATTCGTCTTGTATGCCTCCGCGGCACTCACAACACAGGGTATCCTAATATGAGTGTAGAAAGCGTCTGTTCTATTATCGCTTGAACTGACATAAACGTCGAGGAGATAACCAATTCCATTTTTGAACAAATTTTACCGGTGATTAGCAATAACCGCTGTTACAATGTTATCATTTATTTGACCAGCTCTTAACTGTACGAATAATCAGGTAATTTTTGTCAACGGTTCATGTTATCTCGATCGCGTAGATAACGAATTTTATTTCTATGAAACGACATAATGTTACGTTTGCATTTCGTTTATCGTTCACGCACGTTATCGACTTATGGCTGATAATCGCTAGATAAACTACGGTATATTTAGTGCGAAGGTCACGTCGTGGCTCATGGATATGGTACACAAAACTCACGGCCGTATCAAACTTGAATGTTTATAGCTCATAACAAGAGCGGAGGTGCCTCCGTCCGTCGTCGGCGAGACGCATCCGTTCGTCTGGGGATGTACCACGCCACCATTGCAATCCGTGGTGAAGAAATGTTGGTGTTTCGGTTGGAGAGTTTTGGTACAATTACAGTCAGGCCACTAACTTAGTGTAACTCAAGAGTGGTAACTCGTGATTTCAATCTCGTTTGAAGTTAGATTTGGGTGTCTAAGCGAAGCAGTGACCATTTAACAACGGGTGGCCGGCACTCTCGTTTCCTACTCTTCTCATATAAAAAAACAACACCTATAGAATATGCTGGTGGTGGGATAGGTAGTAGAACCTTTCATAATTTGATTCCGAAGACACAGCCGAAACAAGAATTAGGATATCTATAGGTGGCAGTGACCATTTACCCTTAGATGGACTGCATACTCGTTTGCAACTTCACTAAAAATAATTAATGGGCATTGCTGACTGTTAATGGTTCTTGTGCGCGCATAGCCCCGCGACACGGGTTGGCCACTAATACATATCTCCACTAATCCGCATTGGTGCAGCGTGGTGGAGCATGCTCTAGGCCTTCTTCAGTTGTGGGAAGAGACTCATGTCTAGCAGTGGGACATAAAAGGGATTGAAGCCAATGGTTCTTGTGTACTAAATCCATATGATTTAAAAAAAAAATAACGCTATAAAATATACTCGGTACGCTATGTGATTTCTATAATAATAATATCACGTTCCATCGACAATTTCTATACCTACGTGACCATAGATAAATATATGTAATGTATATAAATTAAGTATGTAATTATTTATTTAATAAGAGAATTATTTTTCAAAAAAAGATTTATTCGCAAATCTTAAATACTTTTCGGAAATTGTATCTACTACATGCTAGTGTAATTAAATTGTTGCCAAATAATATGGTCATAGTCAAAAGAGCGTTTGTTGATACATTTTAGTTTTTAAAATATTATAATAGTGTACGACGCAGAAAATAGTAGCTCGGGACCAGAAATAATTTTAAATTAAGTTAGTGTGTACTTAAATTTCGTGGTTTTCCTGAGTATTTGTTACAGAATTGTACTCGCTCACTTCGTTAAACATAAGACTTGTTATATTCAATATGTGCCCATAAGTGATTAGTTGAAATGAAAATAAAAAAAAAAAAACAAAAAACTATTTTATTAACTCTTTTGACTGTGACTGCACGTTTTGTTTTGATGCCAATGCCTTGTATATGTTATGAATAAAAATAGTATTTGGCATTTATTCTTATGAAAATGAAACTCGAGACTAACGCTACTAGAAAAGTGTACATTCGTTTAAATAAATAGTTGATAAGTAAACAAAATGTCAATGAGTCAGTACTGGATATCAACGGATGTAAATATTTCTTTCGTAGAAGAAATATAACACACGACACTCTGTTCTCACTTGGTGATATAATATATGTATATTGTTTATGAAGTATCGAATTATGTACTTTTGTTTTGTATGTACACACACACACATAAATATATATGTGTGTGAGACAGAGAGAGTGTGTGTGTGTATACATGTAATATGTAACATCAATTAGCATATACTTATAATAACATGTAATAATATTTCACCTTCTTATTTCTCAATTATAACATATAATACAATATATATAAAAATGTCCAAAAAAAAATAAAAAAATCTTAGTCGGTGTCCGTTACACAGACAAATACAATCAATAAGTAATATTACAATGTAACACGCGCACATGATGTGTTATGCACTCATGGGTACAACTATTAATAAAAAATCCTCTGAAAGGTTTCCCCTTTTGAAGGTCGGTAAAAATTAACATCAAATTTTAGAACTCGGTATCTCTTTCATACCTAATATATTTTAAGTAATTTAATTAATACGAACATCTGAAGTGCATTATAACATTATGAGATAGATCTCACTTTAATTTAATAAGATTATCGAAATCTGTACTTTGTGTATCTACTACATGCCGCGTCAAACTTTATGACCGTTCAGAAATTAATGCACATGACTGCCCAGTATGCATCTTTTAAGTGAGTGTAACTGTAGAGGCGTGGTGTATACTCCACAACGTAGTATGGATCGTGTATAACTTGTCTCAATAAAGAGTGTAATCCAAAATCCAAAATTTCTGTTTGCCTGTCGTTCGTTCTACATAATTTGTGAGCGAGATAAAAATATAGAAGGCCTCATTTCGGTTTGCATTATTAATTGGTAAAAATTATAACACGTATAAGTTCAGACTAATAATGTTTAGAGCGGTCATATAGTTTAGCGTGGATCATACATTGTTTAAAGTTCTTCCTCTCCATCTGTAAGACTGATCTTTAAATTAATTCATTGAGTTTATAACCTTTAAAACCTTTGTTTGTTACTGCTTGAGTCAATTTTTCTTTTTATTGTCACAACAATTTATTACTAAGAAAAGCGAAACATTTTGTTTGCAAATAGTGCTACTTAGTTCCTTTGTGTCATGTTTCTATTTATGGCATGTTTATCTAACGATATTATGTCATTGCGTCCGTCTTTGGAACAATATAGTTGTCAATAATAAAACTTTAACATGTATATTTTAAAACATTATGTATAACATTCATTTTAATTGTTTTACTTTTACGATATGTCGTACTAATATTTATTCTTTTGATGAAAAAAGTGTAAACAAAGAAAGCTCAATTTATTAGAATGTCAACAAAATTATGTTTCTCCTATTATATAAATTTGTAAAACATACTTCATAAAAATATAATTAAAAATATTTTACGTATAGTATTACGCATATATGTATAGTATTCAACTAGCGAAGTGTTTTTGGAAAATAGGAAAACGGATTACTGACGCTAATGGCCTCCTCGCGTTGGGCGGAACCGGCTTGATCCGGTCAAGAAAACTATACATCATAAGAGTGTAAAAGGGATTATTCAAATTGCGTCATGGCATACATGGAATTTACTCCGCGTCTTTACGTGGCTACACAAGGCAAGGCATTCATAAAAATAATATTTAAGAAACAATTCTACTTGTGGTCGTTCACAAATCTTTAGCTAGAATTAATTTTAGAGTCTGGTGCATGTGTACAAAGTCTATGTATAAATATTTCTATGTACGCTCTATCTAAAACTGCCTAATGTGTCATTTAAATATATAATAACAGTAAAATATGTGTGTTTCGGAGCTCGCAGTCTAAATATGCAAACTTCGACCTTTGTCTGTGAGTGTAATAGGTAAAAAGAAATATTCAGTTTCCGAAACAAAGGTACCAAACAACGGATTCCCAAGTACGACTGATTATAGAGAATGAGTTTGTTACTCCTTCAGGCGCGCGGTCTTTCCTTTCTTTGTTTCACCTTTTTATCACCCGAACAACACGAAGTCTCAATTCTCATCGTAATGCAGTAAAAAATGCGGATTTCCGGTGTGTTTTTACATAAAATACCCGTAAATCTGAATATTGAATTACGAAAATCTGATTGCATTTGTAAGTTACTATTTGAATTTATATAACAAAATTTAATTTTACTTAACCACATCTACATATTTTTTCTATGTCCTTATTAATTCGTTTCGTATATTTAAATCCCAACCTGCCTGCCTTTGTCTTTTGTGTCTGCGGTATCACATCATCAAAACGGAAAGGTGGGTTAATTGGGATAGTTCTTAATACATTTTCATGAAAATATGTGAATAATAAGTTGTATTTTCAAAATGACTATTTAAGAATTGTTTTTTTTGTCAGGATTTTTAAATTTTAAATAATAAATTTAACAAGTAATTATAAAAGGGTCTGTGCAACGATTTGTGCCATGTGTGAAATTAAATTATAATTTTTATTTTCTGTCTTACGTTCAATTAATTTAATTTACGTATAGTTAAAATATATGTTTTTTTTTTATTTTTATGCATATCTTACAATGTGACAAAAAATTCTTGAGGTTTTATATACTTAACGCTTTAAAACGCATGATTTGTTTGTCACAAATAATTATTTTATTTGCGTTTTGTTTATCATACTATCATATATTTTTAAGAATTGCTAAGGTTGCTAATTACATAAAACATTACAAAAAACGTTTTCCAGTATTTTCTCTATGGACTCGATATGTGAACATGTGATGATCTTATTCATACTATTATACAGCCATCAGTCTGCCATTTAGTTACAATTAAAAGAGTCGTAATTATGAAAACAAGAAGTCAAAACTGAACTGGGAATAGATTTTTAAATTCCACAAATATTTTTCTCAGAAGTAAGACGACTCTACAGCTTTGAAATTATTATAGATTTGTTACAACTGGCAACCCTACTTATAACTTTTTCATTTGTAAACAAGATAAAGACTGCTTACGGCTTTTATCATAAGCAATTTATGTTAAAAAGTTACGTGTGCCAAATTATTTCCCGTGATTCCAATTGTTTGTAATATGTTTCTTACACTACGGTATATTTTAACAAAAACATTATTAATGCTTAGCTAATGTATTTCAATAAAGAATATTATTATTTCTGCTATATTTTTGTTACAATAATAAGATTCGGTATAGAAATAATATTTATTGAATAAAGTCTTTTGAACCCCAAAACACAGCATAACAGTTGAATGCACTCTAAGGTCCATTTCAATATTAATTATGTGAATTATATAATAGTAATTATAGATTAAATTCGTTGTTTCAAAGTGGCAGGCTCTAATGTGCGCCTGCGTGCCTGTGTGATTGTTAAAAAAAGAAAATAATCGTAATAGTACTAGTCCGTCCACAAATCTCAGATACCATATTGAAAGTTGTTAATGTCAAATTTAGGATATTTTTATAGAAATTAACATTGAATCTACATTAGGAACTGTCAATTCAGTCAAAGATTTGTGGACGAACTTGTTTTAGTCTGCATTTTTGATGTTGCCGTAGTGTAACTATCAAATTAGACATATATCTTGAATAATCATATAATCAATGTGTGATGCTTTTAAAGCTAAGTAACCGTGCTCAGACTTTACTGTATGTACCTATTTCACTATTTTTGTATTATGAACCTTAAATTAGCGTATAAATAAAAAAAAAATACTAATGCATTTATTGTTAACGAATTTATTTTGTGTTGTTTAAAATGAATCCCACTGTTATAATTTTTACTATGTACTGTAATGACTTCACGTTCTGTCGATATTGTATAAAAAGTAAAAAGCCTTATAAATATATAAAATACATGTATCTTATTGAATCTTGGTCTTTTATTTTACTGGGTTCTATGTTATTAACTCATCTATTCTACTGCAGAGTACCAGTCTTCTCTGAGAATGAGAATAGTATAATTATATTGGTATAGTATGGATTGGTAAGATTTTAATCATAAAATATATCAGTACTTTTGCTGTTTACTGTCTCTCATATTAGTCCAAAATATTGCACATAACAATATAAAAAAGACATTCACTATTGTTGTTTTCATATTTTTTATTAATATACATAATCTACAAAGTCGAAGCTCAACATATGGTCGAAAAAAAAACTATAAGTAAAAGGTATAAAAGGATTATTGACAAAACTAGCAATTTTGAAATTCCCGCTATTTTAAAATACTTGTAAACTGTCGAGGTTAAAATTAGTTTTACTATAAAATTCCTGGTTTATAATTTGTTTTATACATTTATTATGTTAAAATAACCAAAACATTCGTGGGTATACATAGGTTTTATAAGATATTATTTTTTAATTAAAAAATTATGTCGATATGTAGATAAAAAAATTATATAAGGTATTATGTTTATATCTCATAGAATTAGAATATTTCAGTAATAAAATAGTTATGATAGTAAAACAACATAAAGTTATAAATAAAAATTAATATCCGAACATGTTGATCGCTACTGAACGTAATCATATTCATAACATAAAAACTACTTAAGTGATTCTTGAACGTAAAAGTAAACTGTCATTTTCATTATCATGGCGGAGGACGAAGATGGTGTTTCGAATAAAAAGTCTCCTCAAAATTCAGATAATGCAGGACTTTCGCAAGAAAACCAGCAAAATGTGACGAAGCCAGATTTGGGGATCGAGGAGGCGAAATACGACAGCAAAGAGAACGGCGAAAGCTCGAGCTCCGAGCCCGTAGCTTCGACGTCCAGTGAGTGTTTTAAGACGTGGTTTTTTGTTCGCTAAATGTAAAGGCACAGCTCGATGAAGTTACGTTCTTTTTGCAGAATCGACGGGGGCGATTCGTAGGGACGATAACCCGTTTTCGTTCCGACACTTCTTAAAGCGGGACTTGTCACTGCCGGGGAACTCTACGTACGAGAACACCGGCGCTCGACCGAAGGTGTACGCCAACACAGTGCAGCACTCGCCGACCAAGCTCGATCTGCATCCCGAGGCGCGTCGGGAGAAGGTCCGCTCAACCGAAACCCAAGCCAAAGATAAACACAGCGACGGCGCATGTCTTCGCAGTAGTGATAATACGTCTTCGAGTAGTTCTGTAGAGATACTGTTTAGTGTAGTGGACAATGCAGATTCTAAGCATAACTTTTACTCTGAGGCAGCCGAAGTTCCCTTCTATCATAGGCCGAACCTAGCGTCGGAGCCCCTGGGCATGCCCTCCCTGCCGGACTTTGTTCAGGATCATATTTTAGTGGAACAGGCGTATTTGAATTCAAACGGCCCCATTTCTGTTGATCTCGATAATCTACCGGATTTTACTTTTAACACTAGTTTCAATGGGGGATCGCCATTGTCGTTGGGGGCGCGACGGAATAATAGTGGATATGGTGGGAACAGAAGTTACGATTATGAGGCTTACATGGGTGCAGCATCAACCTCAGCGGATGGTGCTTCGGGACGGAGCGTACCACTGGACTTACCGGCGGGCGCAGAGGCTGCCGGACCTGTTCCTTTGGATCTGCCTGTGCACCTGAATCTAGACTTGACTGAATCAGTGAACCCAGCTGACAGGCGCAATGTATCTCCACGCAGCACATTTCCCCTGGATCTGCCCCCTAATGCAGGTGAGTTTCTTCATGTATTAATTGTTTTATTGGTTTGCTTGTAAATATGTTATAACTAAAAACTGTAAAATGATGTGACAATACATACATCAATTCACCACACATACGCAAATGAGGAACAAGTTCTATTGTTTTATTTAATACATTGTTAATAGTGTATAAATTGCTTTTGAATATATATTAACAGAAATTAATTAACAAAATTTTTTGAGATTAGAGATTATATCCATTGTAAGAAATATACAATATAAGTAATTTTACATTATACAACTTAACACTTGTTGTCCTAATTAGTTAACATGTTGACTGCGGCACTAATATTCGAGATAATCCACCTGTGTGGTACGAAACACATCAGGTGTGTTCAAGTGTGGTGGCACACAATATGCATGTGAGCCACATGGGTGGCGCGAACAATAAAACAAGATAGGTATGTTTGCTACAGTCAAACTGTTAAATATAATAGTTTGGACATATTGCATCAGTTTGAAAGATAAACTTAGAAGGATGAAACAAATATATAATAAATTAGCACACATGGCCACGTGTATTTGAGGCTTTCTTGTATTTCATTCAATTAGATATTATAGTTAGTATCCGTAAGGAAAAAAAAAATCAGAATATAAAATAAACTATCTCTCAAGTTAGAACCATAGACACAATTGAAAAAAAAAATGTTAAAATCAAATAGTTAGTTTCGGAGTTCATCCCGGATAAACAACATAACACATGAATTGGTTGAAAATTATAGGAATACCGAATTGTTAACACTAACTTTAGAATTGCAATATTTATATTACAAATTATATCTTTGTATGAGGGAAATGTATGTAATGTATTGTTTCTTCTATACAGAAATTGTCATAAGTGACAATATGATGTGGGTAGATGAACAAAAATAATGAATGTTATTTTCTATTTGTCAACTCAACTTGTGTGTATTTTAAATACAATTTTTAAATTTTAAATTCAGGGTTAATTATAAGTTCATAGTGTCAAATTGGCAAGTCAAATGGAAAATTTTAATGAGAATATGATGTCAGTGCCAATAATAATTGGCATATATTACGCAATATAATAATGTACAACACAAGATGCATAATACATTTGAATTGAATGGATACATTAAAATAAAAAATATTGTAATCTAATAATCTTTGTGAACTCTAAATAATATGATATTGGGTGGTAATTATTTTGTTTACTGAGGCCTGTGATATTCTATAACCAACTTTAATAAGAATCCAGTTGTGATTGAATTTATATTGAGATTACCAACAGATTGATATTCTTAAAATTTCATTTGAATTTGGTTAAATGAGGTTTTGGTATATTCCATAGTGTACCGATTACATCCGTTAATGTAGTCTCTATTACACTATTGTTTATCTGAATCGTAATTAATATGTAACGCCTAATTAAGTCTTATCGTCAACTCATTATCGCCACACTACTGACTATGGGTCTCCTTTTGGAATGAGACCTACTTAAGTACTCCTACCTACCTACCTAAGACCTACTTAGTGTATTATTTTATACACATAATTTATGAAGCAATTATAATACAAAATGAACTTAATTATGCCGAGACACATTATTATTAAATATTAATATGTATGCCCATACATTAAAAATAAGTATGTATTCATTTTTATTTTATGAAAGTAGCAAATGAGTACGCAGATCACTTGATAATCACTGTTTACTGCCTTCCATGAAGATCTGTCATCTAGCTCAAATAGATTGAAGTTCTACCTCAGGTTGGGCGCAGATGTGTTGCTACAGTTGTTGAGGAACTCCTCATGCTTATACGTTCAGTTGCTATCAGTCTGAATTTCCTCAAATCCTAGGGGCCATCCGCCAGGGATTTTTTAAAAGTATTGTTTTAAAAACTTTTGTGTCTGGTTTAAAACTCATTTGCAAGCTTGCAAATGGCTAGCAAGCTTTGTTGTCAAAAAAATTTTTTTTTAAATGTATATGGGAATAAAATATTCACTTCATCCAAATATCAAATCCAAATTGGTATTAGTAATCTAGATGACAACAACTTTATCCATATAGTGGAAACATGTTGTTAGTCGAATTCTAAAGAAGGAAAATATCTTCAACCTACATGCCTGAGAGTACCGTAAAACGTTCTTAGAGGTTTGTGAAATCTACTAATCCGCGCTTCACCAGCTTGGTGGTGGCCTCTAACTTAAGCATTCTTATTGAGTGGGGATCCATGCTTAGTATTAGGTCTGGAGTAGGTTGATAAAGCGCTGATGTATGAAACATGGTTGCTATTTATATCAAACATAAACATGTGGATTTCTTATTTTTTTATGTTCAAATAGTAGCAACCGAGCGTGCAGGCCACCTGATGGTAAGTGGTCGCTGCAGCCCATGGACACCTAATTGAATCCCAAACAAAACTGAAGATCTGTCTGACGTCGTACATAGATGCGTCACTACTCCTGAGGACTAAGATGGCCGCCTCGCTGTAAGTGTGCCAGGCAACCGCACCTCTCCAACCGAAATACAAAAATTATATAACTGTAGTTCTACCACCTCTCAAATAACACCTTTCATGCATATAAACATCGGAAAACCGTGTAATGGGTAGCACGCGGTAGAAGGCGTCTACGCGATAATATTTAACAAATAATAGGCACTATTGTTACAAATATTAACATACAAACGATCGAGAATATTAGAAGTTAATTACTTTGAACGAATGATGATTGACATCGGCTGCTATGACCTTTGAGCTAATACTTGACGTAATGAATTTAATGGAAGCATTTAAATTGCAAATATTTGCGTGTCCGATGCAATTGAGTTTGATGCGAAAAGAGCCGTGATAGCTATGTGGTAAGCACATTGGCATCTTTGCAGGCCCTCAAGCGCGATGTCCGGGATTCGAATCCTACACGCAGTTCTGATTTTTCGAAGTTATGTGCCTATTACATATTAACTATCATTTGTTTAGAAGGGAAATATCGTGACCTACACATCTCAGAGATTTCTGTAAAGTTCTTGAAGGTCTGTGAAGTTTACTGAGGACTGAGATGATCGCCTCGCCTGTAAGTGTGCCCGACAACGTATGACTTGGTTAATGAATCACGCCGTTCCAGGTGCGGAGGCGATGCGGCTGCCGGACTTCCTGCCGGTGCACCCAGGCCGCACGTCCCCGGAGCCCGAGCACCAGGACGAGCAGTTGCAGCAAATCATCAGCGAGCTGGAGAGGACCAGGTTTGTTCGTTTTCACTTGGCTATTGCCAATATAGTAGGCTACATAGGTAGTAATCTAAAGGCTTATGGAAGAAGAGAAATTGCTCTTCCAAAAAACAAAATCAAAATATTTTTATTTCAAGTTCTTTCAATGTGAGCAAATGGGCGTGCAAGCCACTTGATGTTAAGTGCTCACTATAGCCCACCTCCATCTAATTTCACACAGGACGGATGCCCGGTGTGGTCTAGCACGTGGAGGTGTTACTACTGCTGAGGACGAAGGTATTCAAGATAGCCGCCGTTCTTGTAAGTGTACCCGACAACCACATCTTTCCAACCGAAACACAAGAATTGCTTCACGGCGGATTATTCAAAGTAAATTCTTTACAGTTTTCTTTTAGAACGTCAAAAACAAAAAACTACCATCGCTTCGTAAGGTGTCTCGTTTTGAGAGAAGAAGCGAGGAAAGCAACTCCATAACCACTCATATTTTCCATAAAAAATGTAATTTACATATAATAACTACATTTAATGGAACAAGTGGAGCTGGAGCCATTTCATTGTCTATCTTATATAGATAGATATATAAAGATATCTTATAATAATTTATTTTATAATGCCCTTTGTACATAGAGTTAGTTTCATTACTTGTTTAGACTTTTTTTCAGAAAAAACTGTAATATGATACAAGGGGTAAAAATTGAATACTTAAACTGATCGTTGCGTTGCGCTGGTTTCAGATCGGAGTTGTTCGCGGAGCGCAGCCGGCGGTCCCGCGCTGAGGACGAAGCGCAGACCGCCCGCGAGGCCGCCTCGCTGCTGCGCGCCGAGGCGGCCGCAGCGCGGGCGGGCGAAGCGGCTCTTCGAGCGCGCCTGGCCGACCGCGAGATGTCCGCGCACTGCGCGCTGCACGGCGACGGCGCGGACGCTGGGGTAAGGCTTCGTGCATACGATTTGTTGCGTTAACGCAACGCAACAATAATATTGTATGGTACAATTAGTAATACATCGCATCCGTTACGACGTCGCGTCGTCTTAAGTATACTGCCGCTGTTAAGCTATAATGTTGTTACGTACCAAACCTAATTTTCGAGCTATGGTCAAAAGGGGGGTATTTTAAAAAAAAAAGTGCTACTTAATAACTGGACATCGTATGCAAGAGTTTAAGATTTCAAAAATGGATCTAATAGAGCACTTTCAAATAGTCAAACTTAATTCGTATTTTACTGATTACGAAAACCTCAAAATGATGAAATCGGCTAGATGTTGGATAACGGTATTTTCGCCTAAGGATGGAAGTATAATAGGTGTAGTTTCAGTTTTTAGTTGAAAATGGAATGAAATACGGGCTGTCGGTATGCCATGTGCTGGCGCAGTGAATGCGTCGTCCGACGCAACCCGACGCGTCCGTTGCTGTCGCAAAATAAAGCAGTTTTAAACAAAGAAGAATTTGTTTCATTTGACAGCCCTCTTATAATGTTCTGGAAAACACAATAAAAGAGTTGTCCCGCTCGTTGATAGTTCTTAATAATTAATTAAGTTCGTTAAATTGCAGCGATTCGTTTCTGTTTGGTTACAGGCGAGATCGACAGAAAACGATGCAACTATTACTAGGTTGAGGAATGAAGTTAGAAGGTTAAAGGTATGTGCAATAATTTTCATTTTTAACAGCAGTGATCAGCTGTTGGGTTCTGGTGTGAAGAGGGTGATCAGATTCACTATTTCGAGGCTCTCCATCTTAGTTCACAGAAGTAACGTGGATGTGCTACTCCTGGGAACTCCTACTACCTCAAGCCTTGCGTTCTGTGTGAAATTAAATGTGGGTGGGCTATAGGGACCACTTAACATCAGATTGGCTCCATCCTAGTTTGATACGCCTATCTTATAGAAAAGGCTGTGTGGCGCAGCGGTTACCACACCGGTCTGATGCGCCGAGGGTTCCAGGTTCAATTCGCGGCCAAGTGGACATTTATATGATGAATTTAGATTTCAGTTCTGGGTTAGGCGTTTGTGTACTTGTCTTTATGTGTTTTCTACTGTGAGGCTATGTTCGATTGTGTGGTAAGGGAAACATGACAATATAAGACGTTTCAATTTAGTTACTAGAGATAGCTACGTGACTGTGGACGATCTCGGCTAAGACGTCAATCCTATTTGGAGTTGGTTACAGATGTCCATGGATGGCAGTTTAACATAGGGTGGATTGGGAATTTGGTTAATATCATTGACTGCCACCCCGTTTTATGTCTCACTGCTGGGCATAGGTTACATCCCCTCAACGGGGGAGGCCTGGAGTACACTTCACCGTGCTGCTTCAATGCGGATTGGTGGAGACACGAGTTAGTGGCCAACCTGTCTCGGAAGCACGGTAATGCATAAAATTAACCGGCTGGCGGTGACCCATCCATCACCTGAGCGCGCTCGACATTCTTTAACTTTGTAGGTCAGTTAAGACCTACACAAGTCGCTGTGCGCGCTTTTATATTGATTTCATTATTTTTTCTATCTATTTTCTGTCTTGATTCTTTTACGTAAAGAAACGTTTGTAAAAAGCTCAGCTTTGTGTTTTTTAACACCCTCATCCATCTGTCCTCAGGAGGACCTGGCGACATCGCAGGGCGAAGTCCGAGCGCTGCGCGCGCGGCAGAGTGCCGCCGCGCGCGACCTCCGCGGAGCGTCCGCCGTCGCCGAGACCTCGCTCCGGTACTATATCATTATGAATGCTTTCCTATCCCACTGCTAGCACGAGTGTCCTCTCAGAGTGATAAAAGATGAGACCATAACCCATAGCCCTTGCTAAGAGCCATCCGCCCTTGGCAGACATGGTAGGCTTGGCACATCTTTGAAAACTTTAATATGTGATAGAACTATAGTTCGTCCGGGCAGGTACCACCGCCGCCCTCATAATCCGTAATCACAATTCTTGTGTTTCGGTTGGAGAGGTGCAGTTGCCGGGTACTGTCTTAGTCCTTAGGAGTAGTAACGCATCTACGTATAGCCTTAAATAGAACTTCAGTCCTGTTTGGGGTTAAATATGGGTGTCTATGGGCTGCAGTGACCACTTAATATGAGGCGGCCTGCACTCTCGTTTGCTACTCTTCTCATTAAAATAAAAAAAAACTTTACGGAGAACTCTAAGACCCCTGCCCGATGCGATGCGGATCCCGGCCGTGAGGAGCCGAATTGTATTCACCCACGGGACAACAAGTGATCTTGTAAGGGATTTTCTTTTAAGGTATGGAAACCTAAAAACATTCCACATGTTTTCAGGGAGCTGCTGTCCGGGTTGGAGAGGTTGCGGACGCTCAGCTCCACGCTGGACCCCACATGATGGCCCCCAGTTGCTGCTACCGACCATTACCGCTTATAAACGCCTGTTTCGAAACTTGAGCTACCACTCGCGCGGGAGTGCTCTTACAGTGGTAAGAGTCCTATTCGATAATGTGAACTTACAAGTTTGTCTATGACTTTGTAAAATGTCTAGCCGATTTTGATGGAACTTTCACATTAATATAGATATCTTTGAATGTAGGAACCGACATATTTTTATTCTAAGGATATTTTATCTTTATGAATTGACGTCGTTAAACTGATTTTAATTGGCCTTTTAATCAAACATTTATCAATAAAGTTAGTAACATAGGCTTTTGTACCCAGGAAATACTGAGTTTCTGTGTAAACATTGGAAATGTTTGTTAAATATGTAGCAGGAGTCTCCTTAACGTTAAGTGTAAGTTATAAGTCAGTTTAATATTTCATATGCGAAATAAACAATCTGCAGAGAACTGTAGGTATTACTGCTTTGCGGCATTCCGGTGCCCACTTGCGTCTACTTTATGCTGCCGTGGCTCAAGTTTCGTACCAGAATCTCTACTACTTATAGATCGTTTTTCGTCACTTGGCTTGTATCATATTTTCCGATACTTACTGACATATATCCGTAAGAGAACTGGGAGGTTATCTAATGACAGTGATTATTTACTGATTATATTTTTGCCTTACAACGGCCGTGTGAGTGTAGGTGTGTTCTGGCTTGAAGGGCGCAAACATTTAAACTTAGGCATTCGCACTCGGTCCCCGGGAGCAACGACGCACACGTGATGGATCTCGCATGGGACTCGTGTCCCATTTGTGATCGGTAAGAGTATCCACTTAACATCACGTGCGGTGCTTTCGTTGCGTATAAAAATGTCTACAATCGATCATTCGATAATTTCTCAGAAGCAAATCCCCAGCGGCCAAGTCGGAGAAATCATTTACAAAATAAGATGAGTAATGAAAACCGTTCTGTAACCATTGTCTCACTTACATTCGATGCTGTGTCGTCTGTGTCGGCTTTGTAAAAGTCGTGACAGGCGCCGACCTACGGACGAATGGCCGCCGGTCCGCATGCAAAGTGTCCTGTGTAGAAGAGTATTATAGTTAAAAGATACATACGTTAACACGTTGACTGCGGCCGCTAATATTGGAAACAATTCACCCGCGCGGCGCGCATCGCAACAGGCGTGTGCCAGTACGGCGGCACTGAGTACCGTGCCGTATGCGTGCAGCCGCGCGGTGACACGACAGGTGCGTTTGCCGCAGTCAAAGTGTTAAATAATAGCACAGTAGTTACTGTACTTACCCCTAGGCTATAGATAGGTGGTACAACTATAGTTCGTCCGGGGAAGTACCGCCGCGGCTCTCGATAACCCGCCATGAAGTGTTAACGAAGTGCAATTGTCGGACATTTAAAGCGAGGCGTCCATCTTAGTCCGCAGGAATAGTGACGCTTCTGCGTACGATCTCAGATAGAACTTCAGTTTTTTTAAGTTACGTGCGGGTGTCCATGGGCTGCAGTGACCACTTACCATCAGGTGGTCTGTACGCTCGTTTGGTACTCTTCAAATATAAAAAGAAATATAGCGTGTACCTAATTAAGGTATAACTATATCTAGGAAGGTATTAACTGCACCTAGGTGGTCTGACACGCAAAAAGTTCCAAGTTCGATCTCCGGCTAGGTAGACATCTGAATCATAAACTTTTTCTAACCAATCTTGTTTCGACGCCAGTATTTAAGTCAGACTATACGCGTCTAAGGTGTAAAATATTAATTATCGATGTAACAGTTTTGGTCAGAATCACTAATCGAATTCAATGTAGTGAGTATAATATGTTAGATATTACATACATTATTAGAAATTAATGATCACTTGCTTAACGGTGAAGGGAAACGTCGTGAAAACACCTACACATCTGAGAGTTCTTTGTAAAGTTATCCAAAGCACGGAAGCGCGCATGAAATTCGGACACTAGCGGTCACCCAGCCGCCCCCTGACCGCGCCCAATATTACTCAACTTGTACACCGGTTACGACCTACGCAAGTCGCGGGGATACACGCGCTTCTATGTGAGAATGATATGTAGTTACACAAACACCCGGAGCCACGACGGAAATCTAAATGCGTCGGTCAGAGGCTGCCTAGCAGAGATCGAACCTGGAACCTTCTGCGTGTTAGAGCGGTAAAAGTACCACGCGCCACGCGACTCGTCGTGTCAATGTGTGTAATGTGAGGTTTTTTTTCTCCAAAAATATTGACAAAAGGTAAACGGTTTCTAAGGATATTTTTTAGATTTTCATTGACTTTATATCGGACGCGGCGTTCATTTATTGATAGGTCATTAATAATTGGGTTTGAGATTCGAACCGTTTGGTAGTTCCGAGTGTGTCGGTCATTTGGTTGTCTAGGTGTTGCATTGTATAAATACATGTCGTGATTTTGGGATCTGTGTGTTGCTAGATATGATGAATACAAGCGAATTGTAACGTGATAAGTGTTGGGTTAAGGGTCAGTGTAAGGCGGCGTCGCGCCGGATGTGATCGTTTAAATTTCTAAATTCAATTTGTCATCGGAGATATTGTATGTGTCTAGATAACGCGTTGCGGACCGAAACGGACGATATACTCATCGTTTAAGTTTAATTTGTTTGTTAGTTATCTTACTATATAGTTCTTGTTGCTGCACACTTTCAGCTAAGATTTCCAGTGTAGTGGGTGCCGAACACCCAAACCTGGAACAAACGTCTAAAATTATCACATATTTGCTTGGCCAGAAATGGAATCCGGCAGTCAGTGGCCACGCAAGTTGACATTTTTTTAATTCTTGTGGTGTTTACCTATTACTTGAGCATTTAGGGTAATTTATCGAAATTTGTATGCTTATGTATGAAGTTGGTATATA
>DWKL01000598.1:0-17970 GCA_018249415.1 Phareas burnsi | reverse complement strand
AACAGTATATACACATTGTAACTATTTTTTTTTTTTTTTTTAAAAAAAAATGTTAGGTTCAAATAACACCACAGGACAGTATAACTTTCATATTGACAGTCATTATTAACATAAAATAGCCACAAGGTTCGCCTGGGTGCACTGGACCCAAGTGATCGCAACAGGTTAAACAACATTCTTACTTAGATCTTTGGGGTTATATTTGTGACCCACCTCATGGAGGGACTTAATCCTATTTGGAGTCAATTCAAATATGTGGAGATATGTTACAGATGTCAATGGAAAGCAGTGGGCGAACCTACCGTCAGGTTGACGGCATGTTGTACTCTATAATAAACATACCAAATGACAGACCTCGAGCAAAGGGTTATTCTACTTTTAATTCGAAATTTGGTCATAATGTATGTTATTTATATTCTAGTGTTCTCTAAAATAACTGTAGCTTTCGATATATAAAAAAAATAAGATACATTAAATTTTTATTATTATTCATCAAGTTGTCTGACAACTATAACTATGGGTAATTAAATAATGAATTCATTGTGAGAATAAGTAATTTATTTTGTTATCTAGGTTCTAGATTGATAAAGATAATATTTTAGATTCTCAAGTCGAATAGGCATGATACTTACCTTGGACATTGTGTTCAAATATTAAACAATGTGTTTTGCCATAATATACATGTGTTTCTTTGTGAAATAGTAATATTAGGTTGTTTTAATACACAAATATCTTGGATAAATAATTAGTTCTATAGAAACAATTCAAAATTCTTTGATTTACACAATTCCGTTTCAATGTTTCACTTTCAATTCAAAAACTTCTAATTTCTTAGATCCATTGACAATTTGACATTGACAAAAATAAATATTCTCTTTGGACAAGTGCACACAGGATAGACAAATGTTTAAGTACCTACTATAGGACAATACATGCTACAGCTTCAATTGTGAATGTTAAAGAGAGTAGCATTGCGATTTTGGGTCTTGAGGGTACCCCAAAGAGTATAATAATATATAGGGGGTACCCTTTTTATCCGAGCAGTTCTCAAGTCGTAAGTACCCCTCTCCCCCAGTAGTACTAATATTATTCTACAATGATATAATATTATAAAAATGTAAAATAATAATACTTTATCCCTGTATAAATGTTAGTAATAACCAATCTCACTGTTGAGCGGAGGTATCGGTAACTGTCATTTTACCAATTCTATCACCATCGTCCTCCTAGTTGATAGGGGACGCCAACCCTAGGACCTCTCGCGGAAGGAGGGGGCGATGATGTTTAAATGCCACAAGGATCTTTCTTCATTACATTTGTCCATGCCATGCCATATGCTGAACTGTAATACATACATAGAGAAGCTAGAATGAATAACGTAGGAAAATTTAAATTAAACTATTTACTTGTATGAGTCACGCGTAGTACTTTAAATTTTAATTATAGTATTGTGTGTTATTATAAATTTTATTGAAAAATACGTGCAAGTTCCATGCATTGTCGTTCATGTGCCGTGGACGAGGGCTTTCATCTATTAAAAAGGTACATTACCTAGGTATTTTACATTAATAAGGAGTCTACGTAATTTGATTCCTATTGTCTTATATGTTTGAGATGTGGTAGAACTATAATTCATCCGGGGAAGTATCACCGCCGTCCTCATGATCCGCCGTTAAACAATTTTTGTATTGCGCTTGGAGAGGTGCGGCTGCCGGACACACTTACAGCAAGGCGACAATCTTAGTCCTCAAGAGTTGTACCGCATCTATGTACGACCTCAGAAAAAACTTCAGTTTTGTTTGAGGTTAAATGTGCGTATCTATGGGCTGCAGTGACCACTTAACATCAGGTGGTCTGCACGATCGTTTGCTACTCATAACATAAAAAAATGATTTAAAGCACCATTAAAATAACTATCTAGGTATTTTTTAAATTTGTACTGTCAAATAAGCATATACGCTTAAAAATATTGGTTTAGCATTATATACAAAGAAGTGAATATAATTTAACATTATAGACAGATTAATTTTGTGTACTTGGACGGATTTTTACTAAAAGAAAAGGACGGATTTGATAAAAAAAATAAAGTGGATGTCATAACAAACTTCAAACAAAAAGCAGATCATAAATAATTGCGCCATATTCAAAAATTTACAATGAAAACTTTTGTAAAATACCAGCTGTGAATCAATGCTTTTTCTTATAGGTTTCATAATATTAAATAAATTAATATGCACATGGAGTGCCAACGCGGGTAGTGCTATATTTTATAATAGATTTGCTCGCATGGGGTGTTGGGACGAAAAAGATATTGCAAAACTGCGAGCACGAAAATTATTTGAACAACTGGTACCTTCGTCAGTTTCTCCTGAACGAATGAATAGCAAATATATCAGAGACATTTTACGTTATTTTAGGCGGGTTTTACATTCAGTTGAAAAAGATGACAAGCGTTTATCGATAGCTCTAGATGAAGCGTTAGCGGATACGATAGGTGCACATTTAAGAAGCGAGATTCTGCCAACAGCCAGGTTTGCGTATTATGCCGGGTATGTGCCCTATATCAATGTGAGAGAATTGCATGATTTTTATGATAATATAAAGAACATGTTGAACACTCAAGGCCTTGGCTGGAAAAAACCTGGAGGCATACCCGAATGGTCTAATTTGACGGTTGCAAAAATCCTAATCGGTGATGGTAAGTACTTTGATCCATGTAGATGTTTGATAATGAAACGAGATGCCTCGACGTGCATGCATCTATCATCCCCGAAATTGGACGACGATCACGAGCCATCTGCTATTGTTTTGCCGCTGAAGACTGATGGACTGGTTAGTCTGACGTCACCGCTTTCGGAAAATATATTGTTAAAATATTACACAACGGCTGCGCGTTGTATTCTGAACAGCTCGCCAGTTGCTTGCCGACACACGGATTTTGTTAATTTCAATAACGAGATGTGGCACTGGATGAAGAGGAACGTAGCTCCACACCTCGTCGACGAAAAATTGTACGCAGCTTACGGTGGTGTGTTAAGAATTGCAGCGGCAGTGCAAAGTTATGGAAAAGGTTTGTCCAGGCGAAATCTTTTCGACATACAAAATACTGGAGCAACGAAGTGGCGCCCATGGAAAGCCCTCACGGATACCTATGTTTATGTCAACACCGATTGGACGCCATACCTATACGTTGGTGTCGTTTTGTTTGCTGCTTTCTCAATATGTCTTCTTCAAATATGCTACAATTTTATTTTGGACGACGAAGATGGATGCTCTTGTAAGGGGCGCGGCAGACAATCATATTCGAAGGACGTCGCTTACGCGGACATCGAGTCCAATATCCCAGCCATGTTGCCATCGCATCAAAGTGCCGTGTACTACAGCGAACAGACGCGCATAAAGCATTCTAGCTCCAAAGCAAAAACGTCTTCTCTGGGATCGCTCAAGACGCAAAAAGTATACGACTTGAATGAGAACACTGAGAAGCTAATGGCTGTGATCATGAGCGATAAGGAAACCAGCAGCGAAGGATGCGAGTCTACGGCTAAAGAACATTTATCAGACGCGAGTCATAGCAAGCGGTCGACGAGTCCGCCCAAGATAGAGAATGATATATCTGAAGTGCAACTTTCGAAATGCAGCAAGCATCTAGCACAGTTGCCATTTCTATCTACAAGTTCAGTCACTCGCTCCGAGCTGACCTACCGTCAACAGGCAACTGATTCTATCTGGTCAGGGTCTACATCATCAGAATCGATGAGTTCTACGACGTCTAAGTCCAGGTGCCGCAGGTCCAGAAACTCTCGGGACCTGGCGTGGGCGAGACGAGTGGCCTCCAAACATATTTTACAAAGGAAATCAACTTTTGGAACCGAATTCGATTACACGTCCTTCACCACGCCACCGTCTAAGCGTTAACCTTAGAATACTGATTAATTTTAGAATTATTGACTTTATTGTTTTAAGTTATATTCATTGATTTTATATAAGACAGTGCTTTACACATTTATATAAGTTGGTAATGATAATATTAATAAAAAAAATGATAAACTAAGAGTTTTATATGTATAGCTACCATACAAGTGTATGTTTTATGCAACTCATTTCAGTATTGCCAGTCACCAGTCAGAGTTAATAAGTATTATATATAAAATACAGCTTATTTAGCTGCAGTATCTAAATAAATTTATTTGTATTTAGCCAGTATTTACACTACTGAGAATTTCTTGCTAGTAGACTATGCCACCTAATCCATGTACTTGAATCGACCAATGACAACACCGGCTAATGGACTAGTTCCTACGTTTCACATACAATATGCATTATTTTATTTTTAAATGCATATTTTGATGATATTATTTCATCTTGATAGTAGCTGAGACTTAATATCATCTGGGTTGCATGCTCTGTTGCTACTTCCATTACATAAAATGCTACTATGGAGCTACTGTACCGATTTCGATGATGTTTTCACAATGTTTTTACTGTAGTGTGATGATTTCCCTTTTTTAATATTTTATTATTATGTATATTTTCGTGGAAAAATTATTAATTTTATTTATACGAATTTGTCTGCGCTGACAATATATTTTACCTGCTTACGACAGAGTAGGGAGCACTTACAAGAGTAAATCGGAAAATCCCCCTCGCGAAGGAAACCGTGGGAATTTCAAAATAAAACAAATAATTTACATTCATTTTATTATTTTTAGTGCATACGTTACGCACAAATTCACTTGTGAGTCATATACGCATATAGTTAAACATTTAAAATAAAATAATGCACAATAAATACTTTAAATAAATCTCAAACATACACATAAACTATGAAATAAATATGCATATCACATATAACGTAATTTGTACCACGTTTATTTATAAACAGTTTGCTATTTACGATTCGCATTTATCTTTTAATTACAGATAACACAGATAATGTATTACGTATGGAATAATCATTTCTTACATAACTAATTTAACCTAATATAATCACAGTAACATTTCATTTAATATCTCGCAAATATAACAAATATAAAGCTGACAAATACATTTGTGTAAAAAGAATATTTAAAAAAAATTATAACCATGCAAGACCTCCGAATGTCTCGACTACATAGTGAGGTTATATTAAAGGGTAATGAAACAAAAATTAAAGCAAGTGACATTATTTAAAAATAATATTACGGTCCAATTTTATGTTATCCGCCCTAATTGATTATTATTGTTAATGATAGGGACCAAATATATTTTTTCTTTGGACGGATTAACGTATTTAAGATAAGTAGCACTAAAAATCCGAATGACGGCATTACGCTGCAGATGTCTGTGAAGAGAAAGTGTCCAGAAAACATTTCAGCACCATATATTTCGAAACTTACGTTAATTTTAATAGTAGCTGCAATAATTGTGAATTTTATAGATAAGAGAGTATTTTATTAAACTGCTGACATAAATAATAATGAATAGGTATTATATGATATAACCCGAGTCTATAAACGAAGCAACCAAATAGACTCCTAATGTAAGACGTACACGTTTTCAGCCTGTGCCCGATTCCCGCGGTGAGTTGGCAGACTACCTTATATACTGGTGCGTGTGTGCGTTTGTTATCATACATTACTTATATGTGGTAAAATGTAGAAGTTGATATAGACACATCTCATAAATATATAATTAGTACCTTGATGTATCTTATCTTAATGGGTAGTAACCGTCCAATAATTTCAATTTTTCTGATGTTGATATAGTAGATATATATCGGATAAATATAATAATTACCTTTTTTATGTTTGTAAATTAGCAAACGAGCTTGCAGGCCACCTGGTGCTAAGTGGTCATCGCAACCCATGGATACCCACATCCAACCTCAAACAAAACCGAACTTCCATTTGAGGTTGTATCCATATACACGTCACTACTCCTGAGGACTATGATGGTCGCCTCGCTATATGTGTGCCTGGCAACCGCACCTCTCCAAACGAAACACAACTGCTGTACGGCGGACTATGAGGTACTTTCCGTAATATTGAATAAGAATAGTTCCCAGTTATCGACCTCGAAAAATTGTCAATAATGAAAGTTCCGCTTTACATGCCATATAGGTCGGTGTGCATTCGGAATGTCGGCGATGATATATCTTTATCGGCCAATGAAAACCCGGATATATCCGCATATAAAAAAGATTACTATAGGAGTCTACTTGTTTACTTTGTCAGAACCAAATTACATTTTTGTCGCCATGTTATTGGCACGGCTTATATACATACAGTTTCAATGAACTTATTGTCTTATTTATTTATTCGAATTTGAACCTAATATCTTGTGCGTTAGACATCATGTTCGTATGTTTTTGTACTGGCGGTTACTCCATTTCCTATGCATGTATTTCACTATGTACAAAGGTAAGCAGGAAACCAACGTGATTGTTGTCACTTTCCACCAAAAGTCCCAATGCCTTATGAAGTCGGCATCTGTAACAAAATATGTAACATAGAGTCAAAAGAACTTAAAGTAACACTGGCGATATGGAAAGTGGTGTGTGGCTTGCACAATGGCTTCACATTAACTGCCAAGTAGTGATTTATCATAAGTGATTTCGGCAGCCATAAGTTTGGTATAGAGTAATGGGAAGACTAAGATACCGAAATGCATTACAATGGATTATTATTTGCCACTTTGTGTAAATTTGGCAACAGCTGCAAACAAAGTCAACAGGGTTATTCACAATTAAATCACGTGTAAAAAAGTTGCAAAAGATAAAAACAAATCGATTTTATATCGTTAACTAACCAAAATAGGTGGTGAATATGAGCAGCGTGGCGGTGTACATGAGCAGGCTGACGAGCTCCGCGAGCACCATGAGGCGGTGCCACGTGACCACGGTGAGCGCCACCATGATCAGCTCCGTGAGAATCAGCGCCGTGTAGCTGATCTCCACGATGTGGATCAGCTGGTCCTCGAAAAGCACTAGTGCGCCGTACATTATGACGCCACCTGGTGAGAAAATGTAGTATAACCAAGGTTAAATATCTTTGTTTTAACAAAATTACACTCGCTTATAATCCATACAAGTATTTCTTGTGTTGTATGTACCATATACAAATTCAGAGATGAGTACACAAACACTTAGACCTAGTCTATATTCATGTACTTTATAGTGTATGTCTCTTTGCGTTTAAAAGTGCATTATTGACCATAACAAGGGCGTCGAAACTTCTGGTCTAAGATGCTAGTATTTCTAGAAACTACTACTATTAAAAAAGTTCATATGAATATTTTTACTCTAATAAATTGATCCTGCCTTCAAATAGGTGAACTGATCCCTCGAAAAAAGGAGCAGTTTCCCCGTTGGATTCTGAAGGCACGGGACAGGTGGGAGTGGCGCCGATAACAGAATGCCTAAGTCCAGCAGCGGACTACAAAGGCTGAGAGATGAAAAAATTTAATATGTACACTTTTTATTTGTACGTACACAAGAATGTGTTTACCTTGATATATAGATATTCCGATCCATATGTAGAAGGTCTTGTAGGACAACTGGCGGCCTTTCGTCAACTGCTTGTACAGCTGGGGGTGGCGCAGGGCCGTTGCGCTTGATATATCCTTATCTAAAACCTGGGGCGTAAAAAATGTGGAATCAGCATTTTAAAAAAAGCAATATTCAATGAAATAAAGGAAATAAGCAAAATTAAAAACCTTTTTTATAGGACATAAGTAGTAAACAAAATGGAATTTACCTGATAGGATGTGGTCATAACAGCCTATGTACATCTATAATCAACTCCAAATATAATTGGAGTCATAACTAAGATCGACCATATTTGAGGAGCCACCTCTGAGGAGGAGGAGTTGGAATGCCTTATATAAAATGCCTCCTATACTTCTATATAACTATATAATTGCTGCGTGATGACTGCTTAACACTGACTGCGGCACTATGGCACTGTTCGAGCCACCCGTATGGCGGCACGCATACGGTGCGTGCCGCCATACAAAAACACGCCTGTTGTGTTGCGCGCCGCACGGGTAGATTATTTCGTATATTAAACGCCGCAGTCAAAGTGTTAAATAACCACCACTCCGTCTCTTTTCTTTGTAGGAGGGGGCTAAAGGATTAAATCTTGGAACAGTGGCAACTTCCTGGAACGACTGCGATCACGTACACGGTCAGCCAAGCAATGATACGGTATTAACACTAACACCACCTTTTTAGAAAGCATTTCCGGCTATGTCCATCAATGGACTTTTAAGGTATGACGTATGATTACTTACCAATGAAAATACTGGGAGCATAGTAAATACAGTGCCGTAGCCGACCATCAGGAAGCCGGGGTACAGCGACACGGACGAGAAGTAGAACACCACAGAGAAAACAGCCTGGAGACAGGAATGTTACATTTTATGAATATATTCAGTTCACGCTCTCACTATGGGCTGTCCATACGTGCATAGATGCGTGTAAAGTTTTGGTAAATGCATCACTTAGATTTTATGTCAGAAAAGAAACAAACGAGGGTGTAGAACATGTTAAATGGTCACTGCAGCTCATGGACACCCAGATCTATCCTCAAAGAGGGCTGAAGTCCTATTTAAGGTCGCACGTATATGCGTTATTACTGAGCACTAAGATGGTCGCCTTACTGTAAGTGTACTCGGTGACCGCACTTCTCCAAACGAAACATAAGAATTGCTTCACAGCGAATTATGTGGGCGGCGGTGGTACCTCACCAGACGAACTAGTTTTACCACCTATTAAATCATTAGTGCTCATTCTGAGAGGAGCCTCCTGTCTAGCGGCAGAGCAGGGAGGGGGGGGGGAATAGGGTGTAGAACAGGGAAATGGGTGGCAGGACAGGGGTGCGTGACGGGTGAGGTGCGAGGGGGGCCGGTCAGAGGGCTGGTAGTAGAACAGGGATGGATGGGTATTAGGACAGGCGGCGCGGGCTACCTGCATGGTGGAGACAATGAGGCCGCGGTGCACAATGAAGAGGCAGAGCGCGGCGGAGCGCGTGGCGGAGCGGCGACCGTGCACCAGCAGCAGGCGCGCCAGCGCGGAGAACGCGCGCACGCTCACGTCGCCCGCCAGCGACGCCGCACGCCCCTCCGCACCCTCGATGCCCACGCCTGCGAGACGCACTCACTCAATAATCGACACATGTAGTAGTGTAGTACACGTGACCCATGGACGGCCACAGAATAATATAAGACAGCGTTTCTCATATGGTGTGCCGCGACACGGCATTGGGCCACGGAAATAAAATAGCGGTTCGCAACATTGTCTCTCCGTATACAATGAACCATATTCTAAATGTCACCTATATAGTGCCTGAGTAAAATAGCTGTGTCTAATTAAGTAACATATATAAGTTGTTTTAATGGTGAAGGAAAACACCATGAGGAAAGTTCTCAAAAGTGTGTAAAGTCTACTAATCCACATTTGGGCAGCGTGGTGGTTTAACCCTTCTCATTCTGTTGAGAGTGGAGACCCGCACCCAGCAAGGGGACATTAATAAGTTGATGATGATGATACAGACAGGTCGAAATTGTCTGTTCCATTTTGACTATTGTCACCACGGAATCGTAAATCATACCGATGTCGGCCTCCTGTATCATGGCGACGTCATTTCCCCCGTCGCCCACGGCTGCGACCACGAGGCGGCGCGCACGCAGGAGCCGCGCTACGCGCGCTTTCTGCGTAGGTGAACAGCGTGCCACCACCACGCCCGAGCAGCGCCGCAGCACCTCCACCATCTGCTCTGGGAACAGCCGCAGGCACACCTGGCCAGGCGGACCGTATCACTGACTCCAGTCCAAATAAACAACTAGCACCAACGTTTAAGACATAGGAAGGCATCAAATGTATTTTTTTTGGTGAATAGATTAGTCTTTATTGTAATTTTAGGAAATATATAAATGAATTGGTAATTTTAATGAATTATTATGTCCGTTTACGTCCACTACCATTTTATGAACGCCCTCCTCTTATATTCAAGCATCTGCCCATTATAACCCTTTACTTGAAACCACTTACCGTGGACGTCCAGTCCTTTATCTGTAAGGTCTTCCGTTCAATAATGGCTGCTTATTCGTTTTTCCCCTCAACGAAACCTCCAGCGTCTTTCCCCCGAACGTTCTTTCCTCAACAATGGTGCTTACCTCGAGCAAATCACCTTCGATGATGAAAGAGTACCTTTATCTCATCTCTAACGTCTCTCCCTCGATGACACTTTACCTACCCCCCTTTCCTCTCTTCCTGACGATAACTTCTTACTTCGAGCCTCTCTCCCTTATCTCTTATATCCCCCCTCTGAAACACTTTGACTCTGCCCACCTCCCTCCCCGCCCCCTTGACAGTGACCCTCAAGTTCGAGCGCCTCTCCCTCACCTCCAACGTCTCCCCCTCGATGATGAGGTCGGTGCGGTCGTCGGCCTGCTCCAGCGAGTGCAACAGCGCGTACGCGTCGCGCCGCGAGCCGCAGTCGGGCGCCACGAGCCAGCGCGCGCCCCCGCCCAGGTGCAGGGAGCGCGCGATGCACAGCGCCGTCTCCAACTTGTCGCCAGTCAGCATCCAGATCTGAAATGTGAACGAATACAGATGTGTGTGTGTGTGTGTGTAACCTTAACACGTTAACTGCGGCGGCTAATATTCAAAACAATCCACCGATGCGGCGCAACAAGTAACACAACAAGTGGTGCGGGTGGCGCGGACAGTAAAACACGACATTGTATTTGCCGCAGTCGATGTGTTAATTCCACCGGTTCTCAACATAGACAATGCCTGCGACCCCCGTGATCGCCAACAAAGCGAACCGACACTGCTGCTTCGACATGGCCGCCGCTGTATTTTCGTTGCACCCAAACATACGCTTAGCAATGTTCTTGTTTTGTTATAAGTTTACCTTAATACCAGCGGTTTTCAACATAGACAACGTCCTCGGCACGTCGTCGGCCAGCCTGTCTTCGACCCCCGTGAGCCCCAGCAAGCTGAGTCCGCACTGCAGCTTCGCCATGGCCGACGCGGTCCGCTCGTTGCGGTTGGTGACGCTCAGCCGGGCTTCTTTGTATTCACTCTGTATGTGGTAACAATATAAGAGTTGAGTTGTGACCGAGTGGGTATATCTCATAAACAGTTGTAACGCCGTTCGGTCTGCCGTCCTAAAGCTATAATGCCGTTACATACCTTTTTATAGTTATGGCCAAAAGAGTTGGGTGTCTCGGTTGGAGAGGTTGCCGGGCACACTTATGGTGAGGCGACCACCTTAGTCCTCAGTAGTGACGCATCTATGTACGACCTCAGACAACTTCATTTCTGTTTGAGGTTAAATATGGGTACCCATGGGCTGCAGTGGTCATCTAACATCAGGTGGCCTGCACGCTCCTTTCCTATTCTTCGTACATAAAAGAACAAGTTAAAAAGCCATTGCGTTATTGATTTGTTATTCGATTGATTTGATCTATGTCATTCGATTATAAATAAAAAAATATTTTGTAAAAATATAATTATAAATAAACCAGTAAGTTTAGGTAAAAGTAGTTCGACTATCACCTTAACGCTGCTACTTTTAGTCTATAAAAGAAATCCGTGTCACCTCAAACTCCAGATACTGGTTCCTGGTCAAGCGCTTCTCGGCGACCACGAGCGTGCGCAGCCCGTCGGCGGCCAGGCGCGCGCACTCGCCGCCCAGCCACGCGGAGTGCAGCAGCCCGGCCAGCGCCACGTCCGCGCCCTTCACGTAGTACGTTATGTCGCCCGTCACCTCCTCCTGCAACAATGCCTCGCTTGACCTGCCGACTAATGGACGCCGTCGAACCGCAATATTTCTATCACATGCGATCTCATTTGTGGCATAACGACATTATTAGCTACATAGGTAGAACTGCAGTTCGACCGGGGAGGTAACTCCCCCCACCTGATAATCCGCCGTGAAGCTATTTATGTGTTTCGGTTGGAGGAGTAGTTGTCGGATACACTTACAGCGAAGCGACCATCTCAGTTATCTGGGAGTAGTGATGCGTCTATGTATGACCTCAGACAGAAATTTAGTTTTGTTCGACGTTAGATGTTGGTGTCCATGAGGTGCAATGACCACTTAACATCAAGTAACCTGTACACGCGTCTTTTTTTTATATAAGAGTAACTTTGCTAATATAACAAACAAAAAAAATTGGACCTGAGCATAGGAATGCAATCAAGTCCCACACTCGAATGCTAACGCGCTTTCTACACTCATACTCCCAATTTAAGATTCCCTGTGTGATATATGTGATATGTGTGAAACGTGCAAAGACGAGTACATGTCTCAAGCGTGTGTAGTTGGACTTCAACACTATTCGGGGTGGACTACAGATGTCCACGGACGACAATGACCGCTTCCCGCCAGCTGGACCGCATGCTACTTTGCTATTCGTATGCTATAGAATTATTTGACTTGGTGCCTTGGTCACCTTCTCCCCATCGCACCACTCGCTGAAGGATGAGGTTCTGTCCACATCAACTGGACTCGTGGCGATCCGCCACGGTCCGGTTTGCGTGTTTTTTTACCGCGTACGTGCAAGATGTGGAACGCACAACCTTCTGAGAACGCTATGACACGGGGTTCTTTAAAAAAGATGCAAAATGAGTTCTACTTTTTACTAAAGCTGGCGATGAATTGGCCACGCCTCTTCTGGTGTTGTAAATATCCATGGGCGACGGTGACCAATTTCCATCAGGTGGCTCGTCTGCCTTCACGCTAGGTAAAGAGATAAAAAAAATACAAGCTCCAAACCTCGACAATGATGCCCATCATTTTGCTCTCACTGGTGAAGGGGAATATTTGTAGAATATTGAACTGCATTATTTCGTTGGCGGCGCGGAGTTTCAGCGATATGTTGTGCAGGTCGCGGCGGTACAGCGACACGCCCATCTGAAACGATACAAACAATTATTCAATGTTGTAGCGCGCCTCCTCGAAGCTTTGTTATCTGCGATACTTTCACACAGTCGCGCGCACAGGGCCAGTGTGGTGGAATATAGACTTAACCCTTCTCATTCCGAGACTCCTCTCGGAATGAGAAGGGTTAAGTCACTGCTAAGCGCGGAACTCCATCCGTGCCTGGCGGTGAGACATCCTAACGATGGTTTCATGACGCGACAAGTTAGAATTTTTCAATTGAACATACATTTATTACTTTCCAGAATATTTTCCTAACCGTCCCGAATATTAACAATATAAGCATTACATCTGTTCTGCCCACATCTAACCTCGAACGGAACTGTCACTACTCCTGAGCACTTAGATGGTCGCCTCGCTGTAAGCGCCCCGGCAGCCGACAGCCGCACCTCTCCGGTCGAACACAAGCTTCACGGCGGCCCATGTAAGGCTCCTGTAAGGCTAATTACTATTCGTCTAAAGTCAAAACATTGTTAATAACAATTTACTTATTAATCTTTATAAATAACAACATTGATTCTAGTTTCGATGTCAATGTAAAGCTGACAGCTGACAGCTGGCGGCGGTGACAGTGAACAGAGGGAAGAAACTGGGAGAAGCCATGACAAGAATACAAGAACAAAGATAGAGATTTATACACAGCTTCTGAGATAGGGCCTAGATGCTTCACCCCGGACGAATTATAGTTCTACCACCTTTCGATTCGATATAAATAAAATGTTGTATCTCGATTACCATGTCCGTCCATTTGACGAGAGCGACCTCGTCGGGGCTGGCGGCCTGATAGTCGCACAGCTGCTGCTGCGGCACCGCGCCGCCGCAGCTGTCCGACATCACCGAGCTGCCCATGTCTGTGGATGACACGATATTCACTATCTCTACACACGTTTATTCATTTGTGATTGAATCTTCTATTCCTGATTTCGAAACAATTCATATTTTTAAGTCAAGATTGTGCTTATTTATACAACACCAAAATTATCTTTTACAAGAGACACCATGTATGATTTAAAAAAAATTATACAAGAACTATTTATATATTATAAAATTATAACGTGCCTGTGTATGTACATTGAAAATATTTTTGAAAAACTTGAATATTTTGTGGTTTGTAAACACAAAACATTTTTTTTTCTATTTTTTGTCTGTTTGACAGTTTAAATATACGTTCGCGAATCACGCAAAAACGGCTAAATCAATATAAATGGGTATTGTACACTTTAAAAACATACAATGACACTTAAATAATGCTATAAAGTTGGTCAAGATTGTGATAGTGGAACCGTAGTTATAGCTTACCCTCTCTGAATTATGGACTCTTAGATGCTCAAGAGGTCAATTAGAATAGTTTTGTTATTTTTACACGGTGATAACGTTACACACGGAGTAAACCTCCTTGTGTAACGTCTTCGATATAAATTAGCTTGTATCGCGTAATGTAGGCAAGTATTGAGATATACCCATTTTATAACGATATTATTTCACAAAAAAGTGGGTAAACTGGACGCGTTCGTAGTTAAACTTCTTTGACAAAATTAAAAATAAAATTGACGCAAAAAATAAAATTACTCTCTTCGGTAACGCGCTTAAAGTACAGCTTCAATACATTACGAGAATCTCGTGTTACTCCGTCACCAGCAAAAATAGATCAAATACAGCACTTTCAGTTAGTCACACTTGAATGCGAATTTTATTGACTGCGAAAATCTCAAAAAATCTAAATCGGCTACATGTTAGGTAACGGTATTTTAGCTTAAGGACGGCGGTATCATTCCTATTCATACCAAGCTGCGTGTGTGGTACCTGATTGCGCCTCATCGGCCCGCTGGTCGTCCACCTCGTACACGGGTGTGACGTTGTGGCACAGCGCCAGCGCCAGCACGGCGCGCCACACGGCGCGCGGCGACGGAGCCCTGGCGCCCTCGGCCCAAGCGCCCTCGCTGCCCCCGGACCCCTCGCCCATGGGCGACGTCGGCGCGGAAAACGTGCCCTTCGTTATATACTGGGTTAGGTACGCCTCTACCTGCATGGATACATCGATTAATAGATTTACATCATTCACATAATTTATCTGGAGGCGAGACTTAAATTTAGACAGTTGGCTCTACATTTCTTCTACATGCAAATATTTTTTTATGTGAGGAGACCAGCAAACGAGCGTGCAACCCATGGACTCCCACATCTAATCTCGTAATCTCTAAGTACGTTAATGCGTTACTACTTTTGAGGACTTAGGTGGTCGCCTCGCTGTGCCTGACAACCGCATCTCTCCTACCGAAACCCAGGAATTGCTTTACGGCGGATCGTGAGGGCCGCGGCGGTGCGTCGAAGTATATTTTTACCACCTATTAAGTTTATCATCATTTTTACTATATGTATAGTTTATAAAGACAGTAATATTACTTTTCATTGTCACTAGGATAAGTTAAGTTGCAGAAGTTGTTAAGTGCACGGGTACTAAATATATAAACTATTACACACGGGACTTGTAAAAAGTATTCTCCTAAATATTATATAAAATACATCGCTACAGTTTTACTTTTAGCAATATTCATTAAAAACAATAAGTACTCCTATTGTTTTGTATGATCATCAAAAATATAGATTTTAACGTAAAATATAGGAATCTCATCTAATGTAACCCGATTTCAAACGTAAAAATACATAACTTCAGTAAACTAAAATGTTGGTCTAAAAATGAAACTAAAATATTTCTAATTATCTTAGTTACCTCATGAAAGTTACGATTATCGAACAGAGTGGTCCCCAAATGCAACTTCTGGAAGACCATCTCGTTTTTGGTGAGCGTGCCGGTCTTGTCCGCGAGGAGGTACTGAATCCTGCCCAGCTCCTCGGGGATCGTGGTGGAACGCATCACCGTGCCCTCGATGTTCTTGTCTCGTTGGATCGTCCACGAGTAGAACGCTTTGCCCATATCGAGGTTTACTCTTAGACTGTGGAAGAGTTTACATAGATAAAGAAATCTAAATCCATAAATTATGCAAAACTCTCATAGCTTCGATATTAGGCGCGTTAAGGAAAAAAAATAGTAAAACTTCAAAGCTCGCGCATATCGTAACGCGTAACCAACAGATTCAATTGACCTAATAGATACAATAACAGTGATGATTATTTTATTAATAAATTATGAATGTTGTTCATAGATATATAATCTTATGTGGTGTTCTCGTAACGTTTAGGATCACCTTTTGTTAGGTTTGAAGAGTAGGAAACGAGCTTGCAGGTCACCTGATGTTATGTGGTCACTGCAGCCCATGGACATCCATTTGTTTAAGGTTAGATGTGGATCTAACCTTAAACAAAACTGAAGTTTTATCTGTGGCCGTACGTAGATGCGTCACTACTCTTGAGGTCTAAGATGGTCGCCTCGCTGTAAGTGTGCCCGACAACCGCACCTCTCCAACTGAAATACAGCGGATTGTGAGAGCGGCGCTGGTACCTACCCCGACGAACTATAGTTCTACCACCTACCGAAACAGAAATAGGTATATCAATAACTAAGTGATAATAAACTTTCCTCAATTAATAGTCTATCTATCTAATCTTGCTGATAGTTCCAGAGATCAGCGCGTCACGTCGATCAGCGCAAACAAGCAAGCTAACGAACGAACTAACGAACGAACGAACGAGCGAACGAGCGAGTGAGCGAACGAACGATCGAACGAACGATCGATCGAACGAACAAACAAACGCTTTATTATATTAGTACAGATGTAGAGTACCTCTCAGGTGATGTCCTGAATGAATGTTTATCTTTCTTCAATTACGGTCACTCACCTAATCGGAATGATATAAGAGAAGAGCAGCACAAATCGGAAGAGGAACCCGTACCAGGGCCCGTCGAACCCCTTCAGCACTATCATGAGGAAGGACGTGAACAGCGTGGCCACGAACAGCACCTTCGTGAGGTCGTTCACCTGCAGGTCCAGCCGGCCCACCTTGGAGCGCGGCGCGGCATTGTTCATCACGCTACGGGTTTCGCTGCCTGAAATTGTGAATACACTTTTTTATATGAGAAGAGTAGCAAACGAGTGAAATACTTCTTAGAATACACCTTATTTCAACTACGTACTACATCGCTGTATGTGAAAGTGTAAAGAATATAGTTATTTAAATTTTCATTATTTTGGCGCGTTTGGGAGAAACTATGAGAGTGATTTTATAAAATGCGCGCGCACACCGACTTCTAAAATCGACACCATGAAGTTGGCTAGTTATGATTATTTTCTTGACGGTATGAAGTTATTCAACTAGTTCGCTAGTATCCTATACATACTATTTCTGTTGTATTGTATTGAATTAAAATGTTATTTATTGAAAATGTTAGTTATTTTAAGTTATTATTCGTAGTATTTGACGTCGTCCATTGTTTAACTCAGTTCAAATTTATTTCAATACGTAAAAAAATAGTTTGTGATTTACGCCAAAGAAGTGTAACATCTTACGTTATTACGGTTTTTTGTTTGTAATATTTGAAGAGTGGCTTGCGAGGTGCAGGCCTGATGTTCAGTGGTCACTGCAGCGCATGGACACCCTCGTCTAAGCTCAAATAAAAATGAAGCTCCATCTGAAGTTGTATGTGATGGTCGCCTCGCTTGTTAGTATACTCGAGAACAAATATGGCTGTCGACAACCATATTTCTTCCAACCGAAACACAAGTTGCTTCACGGCGGATTGTAGGACTTTAATTTATGCAGACTAGCAAGCGAGACTGCAAGCTGATTGTAATCACTGCACCCCATGGACACCCACATCTAACCTCAACGAAGACCGTCTTAGTCAGAAGTCTTATCCGACTAAGACGATCTTAGTCAGAAGTCTTATCCGCCTAAGACGATCTTAGTCAGAAGTCTTATCCGACTAAGACGGTCTTAGTCAGAAGTCTTATCCGACTAAGACGGTCTTAGTCAGAAATATTATCCGACTAAGACGGTCTTATTCAGAAGTCTTATCCGACTAAGACGGTCTTAGTCAGAAGTCTTATCCGACTAAGACGGTCTTAGTCAGAAATATTAT
>DWKL01000597.1:0-17984 GCA_018249415.1 Phareas burnsi | reverse complement strand
GGTGCGTAAAGATACAGTTAGTGTGGTGTGTCGTGTTATGGTAAACAAAAAAGAAAAACGAACTAGACGTAGGGTAGTAGACTGATCTACCACTACTGCCTGTCAATAGTTTCCAACTACCACCACTACTGTGACCACTACCCATGCAACTGGGTCGAAATATAGACAATTGAAAAACCGCGTATCGTGAGTACTCGTTACGTCATTAAAATAAAAATATTAACACATCTACGTACGACCTCAGCTAGGACTCCCGTCCTGTTTATTTACATATGTGTGTCCATGGGCCGCAATGACCACTTAACATTATGGCCTGCACGCTCGTTTATAACTCTTTTAAAGTAAACAATTATATATAGTTCCGAGAGATAGATTAGTGTCTTTATCGCGCGTGACGTGTTCCAAACAAGAATATGCAATTAACATAACATCGTTTCAGTTTATAACTAAAAAGAGGAAGCCCAATATCTACAATAGCCTTGTGGAGGCATATGCACACCTATATCCCTTTGTTCTGTCTGCAAGTTAACCATGTTGTTATCTATGTAAACATTTTCACAACGCTTGTATACTTGAGTCAAATAAATACGACAGTCTTTCATGGAAAATATTGAGGCCGTTATTTTCTGCGCATCTTAAACCATTAAGTTTATATCTTATACTTATAATAATATTCATTATTGAGAAATCATGTAGATTGCCGTTAATCAAATCATGGTGTGGTAGGTAGATTCACTTTTGCAGTGTTCGATCTTAGTGTTAAGGAGTAGCAGTGCATGTATGATTGAGTTCGGGTAGGACTCTTTTATGTGAAGTCGTGTACAGATATCAGTAGCTAGCTAGGGTTAATTAACATCAGGCGGGCTACGTGATCCTTTGCGACTTTCATTACATAAAAAAATCGTAACAGACCGTCATAATGTCCTCTCAACCACGTCTACATACTAATACTTTGCAGCAATCATTGTGTATATAAGCAGTTATAGCCTAGTATTAAAATTGCGGCCTCTCTTGCTTGGTGGTCGAGGTTCGAATCCCGTACATTTTATTTTTTTAAATTATGTGTGTAATAGAAAATAATTATCGATATGTTTTATGGTGATGGAAAACATCATGAGAAAACCTAAACATATGAGTTATCTCTAAAGGTCCCGAAGTCTACCAATCGAGACTAGGCCAGCGTGATAGAGACTACCACTTCTCATTTTAAGAAGATACCCGTGCCCACTGGTGGGACAGGAATAGGTTGATGGTGATGGCTGTGTCTCGTTTTGCTACTTTTTGTAACATAATAATAACGTGACATTATTTGGGTTCCAGCGACACTCATCACTGCAACTGCGGGAACCTGCTACGGCTGGCCATCACCGACCCTGCCGTACTTGAAGTCACCTGAAAGCTCAATACCCACGTCGTCGAACGAAGGATCATGGATAGTTTCCATCATGATCCTTTGCTCAGCGCTGACGCCCGTTCCGTCGGCGTACTTTGCGGACCGGTTCGGGAGGAAGACCACCTTACTCCTGGGAGCGGTCCCCTTCATCATCGGTTGGGTCCTAGTGATCGTAGCCAACTCCGTAGCCGTCCTGTGCGTCGCACGAATGTTCTCCGGTCTCGGCTACGGCATCGTGTACACCGTTGCCCCTATGTACACGGGAGAGATCGCCACCAACGAAGTCAGAGGCGCTCTCTCTACTCTAATAACACTTATGAATAAGGTCAGTTGATACTCATGTAACATTTAGGTTACAGTTGCCACCTGCGCACACATTGATATGACATCATGTTGCTGTAGTCAAATAGTCAGTGAATACTTGTTGTTCGCAGCCATTATCAAAAACAATTTTATTCCAAATATTATATTTTTATCGGTGTCACTACATATATCTCATTTAATATCATCATCATGATCATTATCATCATCATCATCATCATCAACCCATTACCGTCCCACTGGCACAGGCACGGGTCTCCTCTCAGAGTGAGATGGGTAAGGCCATAGTCCACCACGCTACCCAACTGGGGATTGGTAGACTTCACACATGTTCGAGAACTACAAAGAACTCAGATGTGCAGGATTACTCACGATGTTTTCCTTCACCGTTAAAGCAAGTAATAATTAATTTCTAATACGCACATAACTTCGAAAAATCAGCGGCGCGTGCAGGATTCGAACCCCGGATATCAAGCGTAAGGGACCGGAATCGTAACCACTAGGCTATCACTGCTTATAAAGTACATATATTTTCTATCAAATTAAAAAATTGGTTTTAAGATCATCTTACATCTTTTATGTACAAATGAAACAGTGTGTTACATTACATCGATATTAAAATTGCAACCAGGACTGCCGCCAGTCGCTTCTAAAAGTACCAATTTACCTAGGTCTGTTGTCTGGTTGTCGATCGCATGTACAACGCTATTATTTCCCTTTTAATAAAATGGCTCATTGGGCTCGCATAAACAGACGGTGTTTTGTTTCGTAATTGATTACAAACGCCATTCAGTAAACTAATAAATGGGTACACGAGCTAACACGTAAACATGAGTCATTGCTGTAAGTATAAAGTATTGCACATGAAATCCAAATAAAGATAAATTCATTCGCTGACGACTTCATAGCTCATGCGCACGCAGTACACTGAGCCAGCGCAAATATTATTTCAGTGTTGATAAAATAACGTGTATCAAAATAAGTTGTGAGACACTCACATAAATTTTCCCATGTTTTATTTCATCACCAAGCCATAACGTCCCACTATTGAGCTCGGATCGCTTCTTAGAATGTCAGGGTTAGTCCATAGTCCAACATGCTGGCCAAGTACGGATTGATAAACATTTTCGAGCACTCTCAGTTGTGTGGACTTCCTCAGGATGTTTTACTTCACTGTTATTACATACGAAATCAGAAGTACGTGCAGGATTCCAACCCCTGACACCCAGCGTGTGAGACCGAAATCTTACTACTAGACTATCACTCATTATCTTTGTTTAAAATTTCATATTTGTATATATGAAGTTTTCTTGCACATTTTTAATTTAAAATAATATTTTGTAACTCTCCATGTACTATTTGCATATGCAATTTCAATATCTGATAAATCGCCAATACATACCTGGGTTTGAAAGGAGAGCTCTTTGTGGAACTAGTGAATAGCGCCATGTCATTATACATTTAGCCGCGCGCGGTGAAAGTGTACGCGCGAAGCAGACCGCATTAGTGGAGATATCAAACGGATCATACATTTTTTTAATGTTTTTACAGTAGCAAACGAGCGTACATCCCGCCTGATGTTAAGTGGCCACTGCACCCCATGGACACCCACATCCAACCTCAAACAAAACCCGAAGTTCCGTTTGACGTCGCATGTGAATGCATCACTATTCCTAAAGATTAAGTTGGTCGCCTCGCTTATGTGTGCCTGGCAACCGCACCTCTCCAACCGAAACACAAAACTGCTTCGCGGCAGATGAGGGCGGCGGTGGTACTTACCCAGACGAACGATTGTTCTACCACCTATTAAATTATATTTATATTATTATTTATATGTATAAATGTATGATAAGTTTATTTCCATTGAACAAGAGAACAACTGTGTATAATCGTCAAACGTCTTATATAGACGGTAATTTGGACAATATCTTTATATGTATAAATGTATGATAAGTTTAATGTAATGTATAATTTACGAGCTATAGGTATATTTTCCACGAGTACGAGACGTTATAATCCAGTCAAGATTAATATCCCGAGCTGTTCGTGTTGTATTTACACTACTTAACAGATAAGATAATGTCCAAATTACCGTCTATATAAGACGTTTGACGATTATACAGTATGTTCTCTTGTTCAATGGAAATTAACGAACTTTCCGAAATACAAGCAAACGTACTTAAAAAACTAAAATTAACAATGAATAATTTTTATTTGGTCAAAACGAACACGATGTTCCGTAATATAAGCAGTGATATACTATGTACTCCTATTTTTCTAATCTAAATTATTAAGTAGGTATTTTGTGTTACTCCTATTTTTGTATACCTATTGAAAAAATACCTATCACAATATTTATAAAACATTCAATTATATCTTATTGCGATGTACCACAAAAATTACTGATCATATACATTTTAATTGTTCACTCATTAAACTGGCAGGCTTTTATGCAATAAATAAAGTATGTAATAGTCTACGTATATTGTATCAGTGTTTCTAAGCCCTAGTCTAAAGTGATTTATTCTTATTTCCAGGTTGGAATTCTTGCCCAATACTGCATCGGACCTTTCGTGTCGATGCGCACCTTAGCCGCCATCAACTTGATCCTGCCCATTACTTTCGTACTCTCGTTCATCTTCCTGCCGGAATCGCCCTACTTTTACCTTAAATTCGAACGCTCTGAAAGAGCGGAAACAGCTTTGAGGAACTTACGAAGCGGAGATATAAGACTTGAACTTAAGAATATTGAGATAAATGTCCAAGAGGACATGAAGAATAGGGGAACATGGAGCGACCTCGTCACTGAAGCAACAAATAGAAAAGCAATGTGGATAAGCCTGGGAGTATTTACTATTCAGCAGTATTGCGGAAGCGCTGCAATTGTGGCTTACGCCGAAGAGATATTCAAGCAGGCCGAGGGCCATATCCAGCCCTACCAGGAGTCTATTATCCTGGGTTGTGTGCAAGTTGCAACTTGCGTGTTGTCCGTCATTCTCGTGGACCGCGTTGGGAGGAAGCCACTCTTATTGCTGTCTGCTCTCGGAGTGGGCTTGATGAACGGTACTATCGGCACTTACTTCTACTTCTTGAGGTCCGACAAATCAGCCGTGCAGCACCTCCACTGGATACCGATTACGGCTCTGCTCATTTACATCGTGTGCTACGCTATCGGCTTGTCTACGGTACCCTACGTCATAATAGGGGAGATGTTCCCAACCAACGTTAAGTTATATGCTTCGTGCGTCGCTCACATTTACACCGGCATCTCTATGTTTGCAGTCCAAAAACTCTTCCAAGTAAGTATAAAGCAATTTTCAAAGTTGTTCGTAGCAAAGATAGCCTAATGGTAATACTCCGCACCTCCCTATATCCTCCTCCCTATAGCACGGGTGGTCCGTGGTTCGAATACCGATACCGATTTTTCAAAATATGTGCGTATTAGAAATTAATCATCACTTGCTTAACGGAGTAGAAAATCATGGCGGAAAAATCTACATATTTGAGAGAGAGACAGAGAGAGAGTTAAATTCCCGAAAGTCTGTGAAGTCTACCAATCCGCACTTGGTTAACTTGGAGGACAATAGTCTGATCTTGCTCACTCTTAGAGGAGACCCGTATCCAGGCGAACAGTAATGGATTGATACTGATGATAATGAGAGCTCTTGACCGTTCGGGTGCGGAAGCACCAACGCCACACCTATTTCTGGCTTTTAACTGCAGTTTTAAAACGCTGCTGCGTTCTAGTTTGGAGTGCTGTTGTAATAAAAATGCATTTAAACGAGGCGTTCCAACTTAGTCCTCAGGGATTACAACACATGAGTGGCCGAACTTAGGCGGGATCTTAATCATATTTTGGGTTAATTATAGATGTCCACGGACGGCAATGATGCTATCAAGTGGACTGCGTACTCGTTTGGTATATCTTATCTATATGGCTAATATGTTGTTTTTATATTTAAGTACTTTTGTATAATGACATTAAAACGAGTTTGTCTTTCTAACGGTAATCACGTTGATGGACATCTGTAACCGATTCCAACTCAAACCATTCTCTTTGTTTCTTTGCTGATATCAATTACAAATGCGTCGTTGCTCCATAGAAGTGGCTGACGGCTCACGGTGATACTACTGCCTAGTCATACCCGTAAACTAGAACGGAATATCTTTCCCGCTATCATAAAGCAAAAATAATATTATCGGGAAATATTAATTCTATCCCAAACTAGAAGGTTTTAAATTTGCCCTGTTATATTTTGTATGCAAAATCCCTAATCAGTCTTCAATATTACTTTTAATTGGAAAGGATATAATCTCAGATTTGACGATGGAGCCTTCTCCTTCTTTATTCCTTTTGTTTATTGACCCATTTTACACTACGCTGATCATTCCGATACTGGTACATACAGAGGGTTCCAAGTTCGAGCCCCAGCCGGACACGTTTTTAATTAAATGATTTCAATTTGTTAAATAGTTTTATGTTTAAGGGAAGTAGTTCAAAATCTAAAATTTTTTTATAAGATGCCTAAATCCGTTGTAAGTTCTAAAAATCCAAAATTCGTTCACAGATCTATTAACTAATGTGATATTTTCTGTGTTACCGATTTTTGACCTTTTTCTAAGTAGTGATGTACTTAAATCTGAAGATACTGATAATATTCCGTCTTGTATGTACGTACGACCTAACGATAATCGTATATTTGAGTACTTTCGTATAGTTGGCTTACGAAGTGATATATAACGACATATCAATGATATCCCTACTAAATAAACTTTACTAATTAGTGATATGTCAAGTAAACTCTGCTAAAGTACAAGTCATAATGTTTTAGGTTAGAACTTACAATAATTTTGTACCGCTTTATCAATAAAAACAGTGTAACTTCGAATTGGTGAGCGGTGGTAAAACTATAGTTCATCCGGGGAAATACCACCGTCGTCCTCATAATCTGCCGTGAAACAGTTTTTGTGTTTCGGTTGGAGAGGTGCGGTAGCCGAACACACTTACAATGAGATGACCATCTTAGTCCTCAGGAGTAGTGACGCAACTATGTACGACCTCAGACAGACAATTTTTGTTTGGGATTAAATGTAGGAGTCCATGGACTGCAGGGACCACTTAACATCACGTGGCCTGCACGCTCGTTTGCTACTCAACGAACATGAAAAAAAACATTTCATACTATTACGTCAGAGGGACAACACTACAGCCACGTCATTGCTTTTTTCTAATTTTGACATTAGCTTGTCATTGCCAATTTAGTGTACAGACTATACAGTATACAGACTATACAGTGTCCTCTTATGTTTGCAGGTGGTGATTGACGCGTGGGACATTTACACAGCATTCTGGGGTTTCTCCGCGTTCTCGCTGATGGGGCTGGTGTTCATCCTGGCGGTGCTGCCCGAGACGAAGGGCAAGTCGTTCGCGTGCATCCAGGCGCAACTCCGGCGCGACGTCGAGCGCGACAACGCCAGCAAACTGATGACCGTCGAGTATTAAGCGGCAGACGGCGTGCCGGTTTAGTTAAGCGTACATTAGGGATGGGGTTGCCAGGTGTACTTTAGTCGGGCATTTATGATCGCGTCCCAACCTTTTATTAGCCAAATAGAATAAGATGAATATACATAGCAATGTTTTTTTTCTCATATTAAATCAATTTTCAACATCTCATTATTTTTATTGCAAAAAGGTATGTTCGCATAAGAATTACATGTCCGGCTAAATATATACCGAGTCCGGCTTTTCTGTTTTCGGACCTGGCAACTCTGCTTAGGGATCAAGTCAAAATGAAACTTAAGGATATTACTTAATTGTGTAATGATAGTTTTACATACGTACTTAGCGTTGCAAAATGTTATATACAAGTGGCGTATCACAGGATTAGCCTGTAGAGGGGCAGGAGGGGGATAATGGTGGGGATGAGCTTGCTGGACCCAGAGAACGCGGTGAAGTCCTCGGGGTCGTAGTCGGCGGGCAGGCCACGGGTGGCGGTCACGCGCGCGTACAGCCGGGCGGAGTCCTTCGGCGTCCGCGTCTTGTTCGGGCTCTTGAAATCCACAAAGTACAGACCGAAACGGGACCTGCAATTGCATTTACACACATGACGAGTGAAATTATAACATGATTTGACTGACAATGTGTTTCATTTCAAAAAACTTCACATTCTGAACAACTCCCTAAAACAATAGTTTCAATAACAGAACAAACAATTATTTTATACGTTTACACTGATAAATAATGTTTATACAGATAAATAAACGCTCTAGTTTAAAGGGTGGGGTAAGGGAGGGAAAGTTACGCGACGCGTTCCAACACAGCCGTCTCCATCTGTGACTAACCTCGGTTATATCTATAGGCAGCAGTCAGTTATCATCTATGCTATATAAATCGAAATATCTTTTTGTGATAACAAAATAACTATGCTTAATTGCTCGATACCTACTTACCTGTAAACCTACATTTTATTCGTATTATTGGCTAATCTTTGCAACTACTAAACCGATATTACAATAACATATGTTATTTTTACCGATATATAAATATATAAGTTCAACCATGCACGGAGCTTACATAGGTGAAACGTACGAGAAAACTTCTATATTATATAACATATTAAGAATCATTTAATCGTGTCTCGTTGGTGCTAAAAAATAAACAACAATTAAAATGATTAGTGTTATCAAGAAAACTCATAAATCATAACCACAAGTAAAGTAGGTCACTGTAAGATATCAATATCAAAAAACCGTTTGGCAATGATACCATTGACTTGAACTAACTACAAACTTTAACTATTGTTTGTTTATAGCTATTGTTATAATAATAAACCAAATTTAAAGCCTTGGATACTTAACCTGATTATCAAAATGTATTTGTTTTAATTAAGCTTTGATTACATAGATAGATACTCGTTAAAACAGATTGTATCGGGGGGAAAACGTGGAATAAAATGCCTATTACTGTTGACGTTAGGTTTTTCGTCACGCATCACAATCAAAACCATTATTAAAAATATTACATGAACTAAATTTTTCTTCTTTTTAAAATTCTCATTGTCAAAAATTAATACAAAATTTAATCGGGATAATGCAGTAAACAAAGAGTTTGTGAGTGACTGTGAAGATTAGGTTTCCTTAGATGTCGACATAGTGCCATCGATTTTAACTGGCTGTAACGTGTCATCCTAGCTAGGCTAAAAGATTTGCTTAAGAAGATACATTGGTCTCCTCCAGACATATTTCGTTTTATCCGTGTAAGGAAGCACATTTAAAGAGACTTGAATAGGTGGTAGAACTATAGTTCCACCGGGGGCGGTACCACCAATACCCTCATCCGTCGTAAAGCAATTGCGTTTAGGTTACTAAGGTGTGGTTGTCGTGTACAAAAGCGGGGCGATCGTCTTAGTCCTCAGGAATAGTGACGCATCTACGACTACTATTTGACATTAGATGTGAGTATCCATGGCCTGTATTGACCACTTAACATCCTGCACGCTCGTTTGCTACTCTTCTCAAATAAGACTCAGACAATGCGTAATTGTGTAAATAATATTGGCAACGTCGAAAAAATACATAATGGACGTATTATTTTTTAAATGGAGATTTTTGGTGATGATAGTATAATTTTACAAGGTATAGTATTAAATTTCGTTCTCAAAATATAAAGAATGAAAACAATAAATAGAAGTACTTATTTCTTTTAAGCTGTTGATTTTTTTGGGTGGACTATGAAGTTTTATAGGTGGGCAGTGGCCATCCTTGCTTCCTCCTAACTACGTCCATACCACTACTGGACATACCGGTTCGCTTAACGTATAAAAAATATAATTGACATAATTAAAAATATAATTTATGAATGTCGATATACGCCAGCACACTTTTATTAAGTTCCTTAACATTTAAAAATAAAAAAAAACGATTTGAATTATCGACAAAAACGCTAAGAAAACTTTTTCGTATAGGGTTGCCCAATTTCCGTAACCGGAAGAACATATTTGACTCTTTTCACAGTCTTATTTGATCACATACTTGTATCTATGACCGGCCGATGCCGTTCTTGTTGACTCTTGTCACTTATGTATGCATTTGTAATGAATTATATTAGTAGCGCCAAAGAGTGAATAAAACAGGATACGCTGCTTTACGTTTCACCGTTCAGCACTATTAAAATTCTATATGAATTGTCACTTTTTTACAAATTCCGGGGGAAAAAAATCGTATGACGATCCAGAGACCGTTTTAAAAAATTCTGTCATAAAAAAAACTGTAAGCGAGTCTTTGAGTTTTGACATCATGCATATGTACAAACATTTATTTAGACTAAGAAAAATAATTTCACTCGTGTGGTGAAATTACACACAAACATTATTCCACAGTTTGATCACATAAAGCTGTAGTTATATTGTCATTGCGAATAGTCATGCATGTTTTAATCTGATAAGGAAATCGTAATTCCATTTCTGGCAACCCTATCCTCCGATAAAAACAACAAAACATATATAGCCTTGAGATTTAAATCGAATAAGCATATGTCGAGTTGTACGAGACTATGTTTCTATTTATTTAAACGCAATAGACTTCACATTTATAGAGAACCGCTTTGACAGTGCATCATTAGACTAGGCTTTGATGTATTATTTAATATTATACCTTACACCTAATGACGCAAAGGTGAGCGAAACAAAATCTATTTATGGTTATGTTTTAAACCAGAAAAATTAACTGGCAATCCGTGTTATATGACATACAATTCAATACACGTAATCTTTATTGCACACCAATACAATAAATGATTTCAACTCTTTTTATGTGCCACCGCTTGGTACGAGTCTTTCCTAACTGCGGAATGCTTGGAGCGCACTCCACTATGCTGCTCCAGTGTGGATTGGTGGAGTTGGAAATACGGGTTAGTGGATAGTCGACCTTGTTGTATCACCTTGTCGTATGTATTCAAACTACCTTTTAGGCCTCCGACAATATTAAATGACTTCTATCCAATGGTAACAACCGGGACTGATAGCTTTACGTGCCCTTCGAAGCACGGAAACGCGCGTGAAAATAAGCTACTAGCGATCGCCCATCCAACCCCCGACCGCAGCCGACGTTGCTTAAGTTTGTAGGTCGGCTTTGTACGATTCACAAATGTATAAAGCTCACCGATACATTTTTTCTTTTTTAATTTATTTTTTAAATTTTATTTATTTAGTTTATTTATCTATCGTTGACATGAATGTACGCAATAGGCGACCTTATCAGTCAAGCGGCGATCTCTCCTAGGCAACTTACACTTAGAAGAGAGGTGAAAAGATGGAAGGTATCGGAATTGTGCGTGCAAACAATGAACTTAAAATTAAGGTTATGGAGATATATAAGGGTAAAAGTATAGTTATTTAATTAACTGAGGGAGAAAGGTTGACATTTTGAGTAAATAGAAGAAAGAAAGACAGAACCCATGAAGCAATTATTATGTTTCGGTTGGAGAGATGCGGTTGTCAGATATACTTACAAGGAGACGCCCATCATTATGATTGTCAGGAATAGTAACTCATCTACGTGCGACCTCAGATTATGGTTATATTTCAGGTTAGAGGTGTGTGTCCATGGGCTACAATAACCATATAACATCAGATGACCTACACGCTCATTTGCTAGTCTTCTAAATAAAAAACAAATGGAGACTAAACTACAACTAATAATAAATTATCGACGTTCCTTAACGGTTACGACGTACGCACTGCGCGAGGCTGGGCGCGCTTGTACTACTTGCACTATTTTACTATTTTATTCATACTCCCATGAACTACGTAGTTTCTATATCCATGTATATCATGATATATACGTTACTGCTCATATCTGAAGTCCGTTACGAAAAAAAGAGCCGCCTCCGTGGATCAGGCGGGAATGCAACTCCTTCAGCTTAAACAAGTTAATGAAATGTCATTAATTTATTGAAACCTTTTTGTTTAAAACAATAAAACATGTATTTCGTGTCCACGGAGTGATACGAACAGCTAAACATTACATAAACTCTTTGCCAAGTTTTATGAACATCCTTAAAATTATATCCATTAAAACACGTCTCAAAGCAGTCTTTATCACACTAATTAATTGCACAAAATTAAAACAAAATCACCAAAATTAATGCTGTCTCTGAAAATAATTTTATCTGAATTATTATTGGAAGAGCGATCTCTACTTAATTAAAATCTTTTCGCTGTCCATTATGGGACTCGAGTCATCCTCGAGGGTCGATCCACACTGTCGTGGCAGATTCGATTCGCTTTTGCTATTGTATTTTAAGTCAGTCTTTGTGCTGTTTTGTCTAGAAATATTTCACCGAATTAATATCGGAGCGGTTTTATCTTGTATTTAATAGCATTGATGTTGGGAGCGAGCCGTGACTATTTTGAAGATGGTGGAATACTTTTTCGTTCAACCCTGGAGACACCACCGCTACTACCTAATATCTATTTGGCATTTGAACAGTAACGTATTTTTTTTTATATTTGTAAAGTAGCAAACAGGCATGCAGGCCACCTGATGTTGAGTGGTCACCGCAGCCCATGGACACCCACAATCAACCCCAAACAAAACCGAAGTTCCGTTTGAGGTTGTATATGGATATGGATGCGTCACTACTCCTGAGGACGATGATGGTCGTCTCGCTATATGTGTGCCTGGCAACCGCACCTCTTCAACCGAAACAACAATTGCTTCACGGCGGATTATGAGGGCGGCGGTGGTATTCCCCAGACGAACGATCGTTCTACCACCTACTAAATGCTGCTCTGTTCTGATTTGAAAAGTGTGTTAAGGAATAAACACTTACATTAAACGTTCCCACTAAGCCCTCAGGGGTAGGAAAGCATCTGTGGCTAATATCAGGTATACCTGCAATCCTATTTGGGATTGATTAGTGACATGCATGGGCGGCAGAAACCACTAAACACTAGATAAACTACATATTTAATTGGAAGTTGTATGTTACAAAAAACTTTGTCTGTGCCTGTCTTTGTACTTTTAACTGTACCTGTGCAGCATCCACAAATTATTAAAATCGTCTTTGAGATGATTAAGAAATAAGATGCAAAGAAATTTTTTATAGGTGGAAAGTGGTACAGTTTCCTTTTCACATATTAATATATAGATGAAAAGTGGCAGAACTATAGTCCGTTCGAGGAGGTACCATCGCCGCCCGCACAATCCGCCTTGAAGTAATTCTTGTGTTTCGGTTGGAGAGATATAGTTGTCGGGTACACTTAAAGAGCGGTGACCGTCTTAGAACTTAGGAGTTGTAAGTAACAAATCTAAGTACGACCTCAGATAGAACTTCAGTTTTGTTCGAGTTTACATGTTTGTGTCCATGGGCTGTAGTGACCACTTGACCTCAGGTAGCTTGCACACTCGTTTTCTACTCTTCAAATAAAAAAAAAATATTTAGAGAGTGGATGCACTCTATGTAATTGAATTCTTATTTCTAATAGTTCTTTTTCTCGTGTATTTTTTTACACACAGGTCACTGAATCCGACGAGACAACAGATTACTGACATTGAAGTCGCAAATGTATGCAGGCAATGGCTACCATTCATAGCCAAACAGTGTGTCGATCTTTAGAAGACAATATTATTTACGCAAGGTTTGTTAAACAGAGATAGCTGTAGTGGTCGTCTTGTGTAGATGTAACAATCTAACTAATAATACAACTTGTAATAATGTAAAAATAGTAACAATGTAACAAAACTAAATTATGTGTAATGATGTAACAATCTATACTTTGTTATTACGGTACTTTTTGAAGAATTTAATCCCATATGAAGATTGTTATTCAAATAACATGTAAGGCTAACATTTAAAGAACATCTTATTACATAGTATGTAACAAGAGCCTCCATAGAACTGGCGCTCTATGCTCTACTTATTCTTGAGAGTGATGTCGACTCTATTAACCTATGGCGGGATATTTCACGGATCTTCACGCTAAGCTCGTAAATACCACTTCCTTGCCGACAGACAGTCGTTAATCGCGATCTTGCTACTTCATAGCCAATTGTGGAAATTAAGTGTTTGTGAGTTAAACTTTTCAAGAAGATTGCAAATATTTTTAGACATTAAAATCTCGGAAACTTTTCCGCTGAGTGTTGGTTCTGGATTATTATGACGTTTTCATTTAATGTTTGCTTAGTCTAAATGCTAAAGTAACTTTATCTATTTGTTATTGTTTCACATCTAAACTGTTGAACCGATTTCGATAAAATTTGTCATTTTATAGCTTGTTTCTAAAGTCATAGGTGTGATATGTTTAAAAAAAAAGTTATTATTGCATTTATAATGTATTTAATCACGCCAATAATAGAGACACGTGATAAGCTGATTGCACATAATACAGTAATTACATCTAAAAGTGTAACGAGCTTGTGTGTGAGAGTCATCTACTGTTCCCGTTCTTACAATCCACGCATGCGAAATCGTGGGTGTAGATAGAGTTCTTATAAATAGGAACTGTGTTTTTACTCTCCAATCCCCCAAATTCAGTTATTCCACGTTTGGACAGCGTGGTTGTGTGGGCTTTTATCCGCCTCGGATGTGACGGCAGAACAGTGGCTGGCTTTGTTGCGTTATTAATTGTATCTACGTTTTATCTACGTAGCAACCATACCTCCCTCTAAAGAATTAAGGAAAAACCTATATCCTCCTTTAATAGAGATTTTCAATAGGTGGTAGAAGTATAGTAAGTCCGTGAGTGTACCATCGCGGGCCTTGTTGACCTGCATGAAGTAATTGTTGTTTTCGGTGGGAGAGATGTTGATGATTGATGAAAGCACAGCGATCACCTTAGTCCTCAGGAGTAATAACACATTCACATACGACCTCCGATAGGACTTCAGTCATTTGCGGTTAAATGTACGGGTCTATGGGCTGCAATAACCACGTAACATTTGGTGGCCGGCACGCTCGTTTGCTACTCTTCCGACACGAAAAAAGGAAGTTTAAACTACGCCACGTTTATTGAAAAATAAGTATTCAAAAGTTAAGTTTCAGTCGACCGCTCAACATTCCAATATCCAAAAGGTTTTTTGTATGACTTTATATTTCCATAAACTGTGATTTAGGGAATATAGAAGTACCCAATAGAGAGAAAACTAGAATAATTTTCAATATATTCACGAGATTTTTTCTTTTACTCACCTAAAGATTACACCCTAAAGCCTCGGGGTCATAAAATAGCGTACTACCGAGCTTTCATGGCCAATTTCTGAAAAGAGGAGTAGCGGAAGCTACGCCTTGATTAGTTTTCTGGAATACACAAATAAAATCAATTTCGTAAAAATTGCGTTACAATATCTCTTTATTTTATATATATTTAATAATACAGTAGTACTGACATAACAAGAACAACTGCGAACTGCGGCACCAGCAACGTTACCACACATATTTCTTTGTTGTAAATGTGGTTAGTAGTTTTATAGGTGGCAGAATTTTTGGTTCGAGGAGGTGCAATCACGCCGTTATAATCAATCGTGAAGCAATTCTTGTGTTTCGATTGGAGAGGTTTGGTTATAAGGTACATTTACAGCGGGACGACCACCTTAGTTCTCAGACTAGTAACGCTTCTACGTGCGACCTCAGATCGGCTTCGGTGCTATTTCAGGTAAGATGTGAGTGTCCATAACCCGCAGTGACGACTTGACATCAGGTACCCGCACGCTCATTAGCTACTCTTCACGCATAAAAAATGCTGCTACAAAGCAAAAATATGTGTGGTAATGCCCATGATCAGCAACAAATCAACTTGAACCATAGCTGCTCCAAGGCAGAATTACATATACGGGTGTTTCCAACTCTGTCCTCAGAAATGATAACGCATCTGAGAGAGCGGTGACCATGATCACATGTCCACTTGCTACTTCTATTAGATGACAAAATGATAATGCCATAAACTTTTGATAGGTAGAACTATAGTTCGTCCGGGGAAATACCACCGCCGCCCTCATAATTCGCTGTGAAGCAGTTCTGTGTTTCGGCTGGAGAGATACGGTTGCCGGGCACACTTACAGCGAGGCGATCGTCATAGTCCTCAGGAGTAGTGACGCATCTACATACGACCTCAAGTAGAACATTAGTTTTGTTTGAGGTCAGATATGGGTGAAAATAAAATAACATAAATGTATTTTTATAGCTCCAAACTAGGAACCCTGTATCGTTAGTGCCAAGGACACATACAAACGCGAGGATGCAAACACCCAGATCCAGAACAGAAACCTAAATTCGTCATTTAGATATCTGTTTGACCAGGCATCCAACCCGGAACCCTCTGCATGTCAGACCAATATGCGACCGCTACGCAATGCAGGTTGCCAAATGAAAATAAAACAAACAGTTAAATATTAAAATTATAAATGGATATCAAGTACCGGTGATTCTATACATCTCCTGTATTTAATGAAAGAGAGAAGCGACGAGTTTACTTCAACTCTCTTCAAGTGCACTTATCAACGTCAACACACAATCGTTAAGACGAGCGCGAAGGACGGATTTAAAGTCGGCGAAGTGATTAACAAGTCAGGAATTGAAATTCGAAAAAACAGCGCTGCATGGAGTGTCTTTATGAATATTTAGCAGCTACCAGCTACCGAGTTCCGCGCCGCTCCGGCTGTATACACGAAGGAGAGCCTCGTTGTATGGTTTTTTTAGTTTGAGTTTTTTTTATGTTTGAGTCTAATAGAATCGGGAAGATAATAAGGAATGGCGAATCTTAACTGTGCTTTTCTTCGCAATTTTAGATCGAAATCTAATGATGCCGTATCGCCTTAAATACGCAAAAACACGAAAAGCTATTTAAAAAAATATATCAGAACAATATTCTACTATTTTCCCCATCATCGCATATAAAATGCAAGAGCATGAGAATAAGTCCCAATGTTGTTCTGCGGTAAAATATCACACGCGTAACACTTTATATTGTAAATGTTTATTTTGCACCAAATTACATATTCAATTATTATTGAATATGTAATAATAATTGAATATGTAATTTGGTGTACGCAACCAGTCATTGAGAAATGAATTTGTTTCCCAATTAATAATAAACGGACATTACTTTATCTTAAAAGATCCAAGGTAAAATTTGGAGGGTTGAGATAACACAGCTGATCTTTGATTTGAAGTGCACCCAAGTCCTATATACTACATGTTGAACAGTAACAGAAATATGGAACACTTCCAGTACCGTGCTCGCGCGCTTTCTCATATAAATACTTCAAATACATAATTTAAACCACGGAAATGACTAGGTCGCACAATTTCCTTCGTTATGTATTTACACTTACAACTTGGAAAGTTGCAGAAGTTGCAGAAGTTGGACGAAACAATGCCACATGAGTGTTGTCGTTTATAAATATTTAACAGTACTGCCTCCCTCGCGCGGGGGCGTCGTGTTCTTCGTTCAGCTGGAACTTTAATGTGTCAGACTTAACCACACTCGGGAAATTTGACTTATTTCACAGTACTCGAGGGTCAGTACGTAGCTGCAGTGACTTACCAAGAATATGTCACCGTCCATCACAAGGCCATAATCCGCAGCAATGTCTATGAGTTTTTTCCATATATATCACAGAAGTAGTAAGTGAAAATCTGTAAAGACCTTCATGTTGAATATGAATTCCACCTCAAGTTCACTACACTTGCCTTGCTGTTCTTGAGACCTGGGTAACTTTGTCTTACCACCTTTTTAATAGGTATACAATATTACAGACAAATAAAAAATCGTCAGCAGTGGTGCTGCCACACTGCCAACTTCTCGCTGGTGGATAAGTTGGACACACGCTCTATGCCAATACCCATACGTTGATTGCAGCAGTTAGTCGATTGACATAAATTTAAAAGCTTCAGCTCTACTACGCAACCCTCGCTTCGGTCTATACCATTCCTAAACTTTTATACATCGATGAAAAATAAAGCCTTTGATATAAACTACATCGAGAGAACCACTTTGAGCAGCCCGAAGCTCGTAAAATTTCCACTAAATCACAGGCCTAGTTCAGTAGAAGTTTAACAGCTTATCGTACTGAACAACTCGTAAATACTCGCTGGTCGTAAAGTCCTATGATTGCCATTCTCGATTCCTTTATATATCCAGCATCCTTTATATAAACGGCTTTTCTCGCGTGTACTTCCGTACGTAGTTTTTTTTTTATGTTTGTAAAGTAGCAAACGAGCATGCAGGCCACCTGATCTTAAGTGGTCACTGCAGCCCATGGACACCCACAT
>DWKL01000596.1:0-17989 GCA_018249415.1 Phareas burnsi | reverse complement strand
TAACTTACATTCATCAATACACAAACAGTGAATACAAATAGTTTGTTAAAATAATCTAACTTCATTTTATATATAAGTATTAGAAGTAAAAAGACTAAAATGAAGAGTAGCGTGCACCGAATCCAATACTAGTAACTATTGTATATGTCAAAAGATCTCAGAACTTTTAGCGCCATCTATGACATGATATGTTTCTTTATTTCAAATTAAATATGGAACACAGTCGATTTTGTTCGCTAAACCAAACATGTCGTTTTATTTTAGTAACTATAATTACATTTTAAATCCATGAGTATCAAGACATTTTGAAGATCGCGATCACGATAAATTAGAAAATAAATGACGAAACAATAGTAAGTTCATTAGATTTAGTGTAGCCAATATCTTACTTATAATATCTGCTTATAAGAAATTAGTTACCTTTTAGTAGCCTTCTCAACTCATCGACACTGGCTTTCACAACGTCTGGAGTTTCCCTAAGCTCCCGCCTGGCGATGTCCAGCACAGATTCTGAAGGGTCTTCGATCTCGATTTGCAATAAGAAATCTCCCACCTGCACCGCCGGCAATTTGTCAATTTCCGACAATAACTGAACTGATACTGTAAATAAACAAAAATAAAAACGGTATTATTATCAGGTGTATCCGTAATTATATATTCTATGTTCTAGTATTGTGAAAAATATTCAATTTTAATTAATTTTCGGACTAGACGACCATTCAAATTTAATAGCAAAATACATATTTTGTAGACTGTAACTGATGTTTGTATTCTGGAACTGATCCTAAATAGGACAGAATTGCTTTTCGAGAATTATCAAAGATTCATGGCTGATCAATATAATTTTATGAAGTCAACTTGAAATATATGCAGAATTTGATAAGAGTGTCCCGTTTAACTAAACGGGAAAATGCGAAATTTGCTATGTCACAGTGAGATGTAGTAATATTTTAATTCAATGTGCAGTCATGGTGGGTTCCTTTGGAGGTTCCGGATCTTCCTTGTATGCGTTGTGAGGCTACTTGGGGATTTTTTGTGAGTAAGAGAGTTACAATCTCTTATATATAATATATTTTTTGAAGATTTCCTCTTAGTTACAAAAATGGAGCTGGCATTAACAGTAACATTCGTATCGGATTAGATGGATATTCGTCCACGATAACACAAGCCGTTATATCGTAAGCGTTGATTAAAAGTAAAATTAAATTTAATATTATAATTTATTTCATCAAAATATTCATTGTATAGCTTTTGCTTTTGAAATCTATAAGTTTAAGCACAGAATAATAAGTAGTGCCTCAGTGTTAAAGTTCAAGTGACAAGATTAATTATGTATAATGACGTCACACTTATTCGCATTAGAAAAACAATACCTACGTTATCTACAGCCCTATAGTTTTTTGTTATGGTCTTCCTCTCAGTCGATCTCACGAGTCAAATGTCACGCGACATGACTTATTCCTACGTCATTAATCATTATATTCTCAACGTGAAGTAGAAATTAAAATCACGTTCTTGAGGAATAATTAATATCGAAAGCAATAAATATGCCACGTCTTGGAAATGTGTGGCGCTGGGTGATCATAGCGAGTTTGTGTAATTACACCTGGAGATAAGAGTTAGCGGTTTCACTGATAACAATGGGGACTGGCAGCTTAACGTGTCCTCCGAAGTGCGAAAGTATGCATGAAGTGCAGCTACTACGGCTCACCAATCCAACTCTCCCAATCGCGCCCGACGTTGCTTAACTTTGTACTTCGATTGCGGCCTACTAAAGTTGCGAGGTTTTTCGCGGTCCACTGGATATACTGAAGACTGGGGTGCTTAAAATAGAAATATAATGCCACGATTTCAATACGAGTTGAAGATCTGTCCAAATTTCCTTATCCCGCTCTGTTCTCAGATCACATCAGACATTTTCAGCTCCAGACATAGCGTCCTGAGGCTTATGCGTGCTTATGGCGTATCCTTATTTCAGGTTTTTCTAGCTGGAAGATTAAGCTACGCTCGGGGTAATGTGTATAATATTTATGTACAATTAGATAGGTGGTAGAACATAGTTTTTCCGAGGAAGTACCTCCGTCCCTGTCATAGACCGTCTAGAAACAATCTTTGTGTTTCGGTTGGAGAGATGCGGTTCTCGGGCACATTTACAGCGAGACGATAATACACTGGTTAAGATTCGGGTCTCTCAAACTGGGGGTCCAGGGTTAGAATCCCGTATGCGCCTCTGATTTTTCGAAGTTATGTGCGTATTACAAATTAATTATCATTTGCTTTAACGGTGAAAGCAAACATCGTGAGGACCTGCACATCTGAAAGTTCTTGAAGGTGTGCGAATTCTATCAATCCGCACTTGGCCAGTGTGGTGGACTTTGGCCTAATCCTTCTCATTCTGAGCGGAGACCCGTGCCCAGCGGGACATTAATGGGTTGATTGTGACGATGATGGTGTATAAATATATATACTCGTTTAAGATTATTGCATTTGCTTTATATTATGAACTGGCTTTTACTAGATAAAAATGAATAAATTTATTATGAATTAATTTTTATGATTTTTTTAAAATGGTTTAAGATTTATTTATTGACTTAAGTCATCACTGTCTGTATGCACATACACACACACACACATATATATATATATATACACATATAATACATAGACATACATATATAGCTATGTACATGCCTATGTAAGTTGGTACATTACGCAGCGTTCATTAAATTATATTTTAAGCTCCAAATTAGTACTTTCTTACTTATATTATATATAGCTTATTCCATAGAATGGGTTAAGAAAATATTTCTTTGTAAATCATTCTCCATTCTATCCACCCCCTTTTACTTTTTTTTATGTCACCTCTTTCTCGCAATAACACTTCCATGTTCTTTTTAAGTACATCTTACAAAGCTGCCAGTATAAACAAAATAAATGAACTCGTTCTGGCAATTTAAAAACTCACCAACCAAATAAATAATATTCTTCACAAAATCATGAACTTTACACATGCAATTGAGGAAACACCCAGACCGAGAACACATATTTAAATACATACAGATATTCAAACACATATATTATACTGGAAATCAAATTCGAAACATTGTGCATAGAAGTCGTGTACGTTTGTCACATTGGTCGTCAAAAACTACAATTGAATTTCAAAGGAAACTTCAAAGGAATTTGTAAAGAATAGTATATTTTACAGATCGTTTACTTTTAAAGTTTTGTATATTTATGAAATATATGTAAATAGGAGCTCCATGTAGATTTCATGTTCAATCGGTAAGGACAAAAAAATACAATTTATGTAAGTTTTTGTTACTTAAAGCTTTATGTAAAAATGTTTTTACATTAAGTTTTAAGAGACAACTCGCGACCCGCGTGACCCAGCGATCACCTTACCGGCCTCATAAGGTCTGGGTTTGATTCCCGGCCAGACAAAAATCTAAATGGTGAATTTAGATTTCCGTTCTGGGTCTAGGTGTTGTGTTTGTGACTGCGGCACTACGGCTCAGAGAACCCTAGTGTGAGGCTATGGGTGTAAAAAACCTTTTCATTTATTTTTTATCTCTTAAAACGTAATGAAATAAACATTATAGGTTTTATATTTATAGTATAGATAATAAGTTTCTACGTGTAGCTCTCCGTGCAACCCCGTTCATAATACTCCAAATGGATTCCTAGGTATTTTCGATCTAAAAAGAAGAATATACTTTATACCCTCCCTGTAAAGTTGTTTCTCATTATAGTTTTAATGCTGGACATGGATCTTGCTGAGTATGAGAAGGATTGGTAGACTTCACGCACCATTGAGAACTTAATGAAGAATATTTAGCGATGAAGGTTTCCTTACGACGTTTTCCTTGAACGGTAATTCAACGATAACCAATTTCCAATACGGATATAACTTCGAAAACATACATACATGCTTGGAAGTCAAACCCCATACCCACTTAGGCCGAAATCTTACCACTAAACTGACATGTTTTATAGAAGTACGGTTATTGGTCCAAAATGCTCTAACGAAAGATCTATTTACGCTTAAAAAGGGTAAACAAATACCTTTTTATTAAACGTATGTTTGACCAAATTAGTCACTAACATGCCAGTGCTAATTTATTGACTCAAGTTCTTTATGCATTTCATAAATACGCAAATCTTTTATAAATGAATATTGCAAGGCATGATTTTTCTGTCCCCGAGATTATGCTCGTTGTTGGATCTAAAACACTGATGGTCTTAAATACTAATGCTTACTGATACGTGGAGTCGCTGCAAACGTTCGAGTTATTGCGTGACGATTAACTTGATATCGATTCCCTGTATGCCCGAAGTACGTGGATGCAGTTTGTTGCAAATTTTCTACTATATGTATCTCACTATGATGCAGTAACTTGTGTTGTTTCTGGTCTTTTTTTGTCGTATTTACTTTTTTAAGGAACACTTTTACGCAATGGAAAATCATATTTAAAACCGGGTTTACACTATTGAATATAAAATAAATTATTTATATATTTATAATAGTATTATACGCTTGTCGGTCACACTACCGTATATTTCCGATTAAGTAAATTGCAATCTGCGAGCGATCGCAAATGTATGGGTAGGGGAGGTGCAATCTAAAACCGAAAATTCGTCGGAATTACTTTCATAAGTTGCGTATTATATACGAATTTTAACGGTTTTTTGACAAAGTAGTAAATGCAGTATTAATTTATGTTTACAATGCACACAGTAAAAGCTAGCCGAGGTTATGTGTTCGCGGTAAAACTGCGGTAAATTGGCTGAAAATTAAATGATAATATTCACCGTATTTCAGCAGTATTGCACCAGACTGATCCAATATTTGCCCTAATGACGATCGTGTATAATGTGTCACGGTCTAAAGATTTTTATTGAAATAAAATATTTGTAAATCATTTTTTTTTTAACGCAACAATAATTTTCCTAAAACCTAAGAATTATTAACCGGCTGACATATGTCTTGGGGTTTCTTTTGTCATGGATAAATTAAAACGAAAAAAAAAAAAAATTCGCTGGCATGAAATGATTATTAAACACAAAAAAATACTAAATAAATATGAAGTACATTTAAAGAGTGAGCTATTTCGATCGATATAAAATAATATCATAATTGACGCTTAATCATTTTTTTTACATATCATGGTTTATAAAATTCTGTATTCTTAATAAATAAAGTAATACGTAACGTACTTATCTTGTAATTAATAATACTTACCCATGTTTATTAAAGAACGTTTTGTTATTTACGGTAATAAAGCAAATGGGATGCAACAAAGTACGATATTATTCGCGTTTAGCGCTATATTGTTTGCGGAGAGCGCGCACCTATGAAGACTGAGCCGGTCCGGTGAGCATGTGCCGATTTATAATACCAGCCGGTGTGTACACCGGCTCGTCGACCCATCGAGCTGTACGACTGGGTACATCATTCTATTATTTGAGTACAAAGAGTGATGTTCCAGGTATGATGAATAATTTTTTACCCAAACTATCTTATGGTCAATTATGGACGTAATTTTTTTATACAAGAAATTTGCATGGTAACTTTGGCGTTATAAATTTTACTGATTTACATTAATTACATTACTATCTCACAGCTTTAAGCCCGCGCCTTTGTTGATTAAACAGTTGTAATATTTAATGTAGGTAAATACAAGTTCGGTCTGTACATCCATTCATCAGCATTTTGAGGTTTACCGTTGGAAATAGGTTTCTTCTAGTTGGCGCCTCTCCAACCGGACCTGTATCCTCTGAATTCAAAGATTTTTCGATGTTTTTTTAGGTTGTCGGTTCACTTGGTTGAGGGGAGAATTGTGTTCTTTTTACCTAGGCACGATCGCTACTCAATAATCTTTGTACCCCGACCGTATCTACGAATGTCCGTATCTATGAATCTTGCTGCTCAGATTGCCTACGGATTTCATTATAAAAAAATTCTTTTGCTTAGCTGAATATCATATCTGATAAGACAACACACATTGCTCGAATATCGACTTCAGTTGCTGAGGAGATACGAATGAAAAGATAATTCGTATTTTGTTGAACGCAGCCCGGACACGTTATAGACAATGTTCCTGGGGCTTGTCAACAACTTAGAGAGGAATGCCGTCAACAGCTTGCGGTAAGAGAGCGACGTGGACATTGGACATGATTTTCATCTTGTTCAGCTTCATTTCACGATCCACCTATTTCGGTCCCTATTGAGAGGAATTTTGCCCAGGAGGCGAAAAAAGTAATATTTTTAATTTAGTACGCTACGAATTGGCATTTAATTGACAAATGTAAAGCACATAAAGTTTATTAGTTTATTTTCATTTCGTCAGAATATTTTATATGATGTAGGCAATGATATATTTTTATTCGGATTGGATATAGGTATTAGATATTTTAAGTTTTGAATTATTCATGAATGTATGTCAGAAATTTTTGCATTGTTTAGTTTGGTATGATATATTTCGTTTTATATAGATAAACACTCATTGAACATAAGTACTGTATATTTTAAAAGTTTTGAATTATTCATGTATGTTAGAAACTTTTGTATTGGTCCGTTTGGTTGTAATTTTTTTCTTACGTCATATATTTTCTTGTTCGTCAGATGGAACGTTTTTCTATCACTTGAAGCCAAAGAGGTTTGTTTTTGTGCCTTACTACGCTCAGGATTAAATTAAAAATAATATTTTTCTTATTCGGAAATCCAATTTGGTAGTCGCAACATGAGTGCTATCTTGTTGCACAAAAATTTCTATACGATCGTCTCCTGCTTTGATTCGAAAGAATGCATAATTTATGTTGTTTATTCGTGTATTCGATCTAAGTGTCATGGCCGGGAGTTATTTTCCTGAAGCATAGATACACCAGTAAGCGCCGTCGCTCTCGCGGTTCTTACCACATGCGTTGCTAAGAATATGCTTAGTCATTGATGGATGTATGTCGTTAAGCTTTTGCTCCTTCATTCTATTTTTTTAAATTTTAAGTATAGTTTTGTAATTTAGTGGTTATATTTTTATTCCTCAATTTCAAAATGTATATTGAATTCAGAATTTCCATTGGGTCGGCAGTTTTGTGATGCGTGTTCAGACCAACAATACTGACTGACTATTTTTATTTATCAAATAATTGACGCTGTTGAAATAAAAAGTAGTATATTACTTTGGATCATATTTATTATTATGCATTGTGATAAGCAAGATGACGTTCCAAATATTAAGTATAACTTTATTTTATTTTAAATTATATTATTTTTTTATGGATGCAGTGTTGTGATGATTCTATTGACAATATCGTCGTAGATCTATAAATAACATCGAAACATAATAGAGAAGCTTAGATATAACTAAACTCTCAAGTTACTTAGGTACATATGGAAGTAGTAACAGACGCTGTCAATCTGATGGCAAGTATCTACTATAGGTCATAAACATAATTAATTAACCGCAGATGTGACTACAGACTAGTTATAACAATTAGTTTTTTATGAAACAACGGGTGTGCAAAATAAAATATCGCACATTCAATTTATAATACTATCGGTTAATAATGAATATATCAAAAAATATATACCGTTTTAAATATTCAAACCGGAAACATAACTACATAATTCTTCTTCATTTATGTTTACAATTTATCACAGTAGTGCCGAATGATGCAAACATTATAAAATTATACAACAAAGAATTTTTTATAATCAATTTCATTATGTGACAAAATTCTACTTTGCGATATTTTAACAACTTCAAATAAACAGGGGACAATAGTGGATTAATGATGATGTGATCTTAAACGATACTAGAGCTATCAGTTATTTATTTATTTCAAATTTTATTATGTCTTCAGAAATCGAACAAATGCAGGCTTAATGCTAAGAGCATTCTGTATCAGTCAACCTTTAGCCTAAGCAGAAAAAGGGACAGTATTGAAATATTAAATAAAATTAGTTTATTTATAACAAAATATATCTAATGTTAATAAAACTATACGTTTATTTACAACCTTTGTGATATATTAAAATTAGTGCAGTGGATCATGTTCTAAGTTCTATAAGACCTCCATGCACTTGTTCTATAACCAAACACAATAAATAAATAATTAGTGTCAAGCTTCATAATATTTGCATTTATACCTTCATTATATTTGGTTTAGAGTTTAAAAACAATTAAAGAAGCGCGTTGATATTACACGTATCAATGCGCGTCTTTAATTGTTTTAAAACTCTGGCTAATTAAAGCCTTGTCATAAGTTAACTGTAAATAAAATAATTAAAACATTGAAACTGAACAAAAACCTAACAATAGATTTATTGGTTAAAGTTAATTACGTATATTTTAGATTTCACTCTATTTAATTAAACCAAATAATATAGTTAATTAAATAGATTACTATAATAATCCATTTAACTATATTACACTATATTGTAATATATTGTATTGTACATATTACACACATTGTAAATATTACGTAATTTTTTGTTATTATTATTATTTGCTTAATGTTATAAATTATATTCTCTTTGATTATAATTTTAGCTTTTTGATATACTTTCGTTGTAATGTTGATATAGAAAAAATCATGTCGATAATATATATAATTCGCACGCTTTGTATTATCATTTTTTTTAATCTGAGATGAATGACTGTCGCATTATTCAGTCGGATTACCGGATTTTTCTTTTAAAAATCAAAGCAAGTTTAAAACACATTAAAATGAATTAAATGTATGCGATGAATTGAAAAACTTCTTTCCTATGAAGGCCGATAAAATTTTCGCCATCTATCCACGATTGGTCGCAAACGGCTTCAATGTTCCGCCTTTAATTTATATTCATAACGCTAGATGGCGGGAGTATATAACAAATAGGATAGCCGATAAAGGATAGAGCAAGGCTTTTACTCTTTGCCTTACGCATCGAATGTCACGGTCACAGGAATAATTTATCACGCTTTATTCGTAAATCCTTTATCGACAATTTTTAAGACAAATAGAATATATAAATAAATGTGTTTATTTTAGTAGTTTTATGTATTGAATACAAGTAGTGAACTGGCTAGTCCAACAGATTTTTTTTCATAGAAGTAACAAAATAGCATGCAGCCCATTTAATGTTAATTGGTCACTGCCGCCCACAAACATTTGCAACCATCTCCACATACAACAAGAGGCCTACCTACTAACATGGAAAACCTCAATTTGGATTGAATATTTTTTCCACACCCTTCAAACCAGAACACAACAACGCAAACATATCGTCGAGCCATGTCAAAAAATATCATTGAAGAAAAAAAAACACGTTAAATACACCCAAAACAAATCCATAAAAATATTTGTATAATTAAGTAGGTTGCTTAAAATAACTGCGCAAACTGTTGAACTGAGCAAATAACTGGCAAGCAGATAATCTAAGTTCAATAAAGTGAAGTTCTGAAAAGTAAATTCAATGTGTTCTGAATTTAAATTGACATTCGGTAAACAGAACGTCAAGAGCTTGTAAAATATTTGTAGTTGTAGTATCGATTCGATGCACCTGACCCAGAAGCGCCTCCGCGAGGGCAATGCGCCCGGGATCCGGTCCCGGCCCCACTGCAAATGAGAAAAAACAACACATCGGCTAGCTATGTATCATTTTGTTTTTGCTCAATAATTAAAAAACTATGCTTTTTATAAGTCGCGTGACATAATAGCTACCACTTCGGTATAACATACAGTGTCCCAAGTTCGATCTCGGTCAGTATGATAAAGTTAAATGTCTGCTCAGGATTTGAGTATTCATTTATTTCTGTAATTTGTGTTTGTCGTCATTTACGGCAAAATACAAGGAATTGTAGAGCGGAGATACGAATGTAAAAAACATTTTTGTAGTGTTTAATTTTTATATTTCATGATATAAAGATATTTATCTGATAAAATTTGATACGTAACTGCGATGCCTGCTTTTCAGTTATTTTTAAACAAATCATTATATTATTAACACATTATTACATAAACAAAACATTATTAAACAAAACTCAAATAAATTTACGAAGTGTATATAATAAGCTATGTTCAAAAAAACATTATTGGTTGTTTGTACATTTGTTAATGTAATGAGACATTTAATCGTTTGATATATCATTAGTAGGTACAATTAATATATATGTGAATTTATAATTGATGCTTTAAATTTTAATGCGACGAGTGGAAATTAAAACTTGATTTAATGTTCAAAATTAGGTTAGTGACACTAAAATTGTATATTGCATTTATGAAGTATACTCAAATACTCGCTTCAAAATGTTGATATAGACGAACAAAACTATTTTAAAATATTGCGTATATATAGAATACTCTATACATACTATATATACTCTATGGTAATAATACGGTAAAACATATCATAAATAATCGCTTAGCCTCTTTAGTACGTTATACCTGATGAGTTGTATAAACGAATTATTCTTAAATATAGAAATTAGACTTAAAATAGTTTTGACATGCAACAAGCATGTCGATATACTTGTTAATAAAATTTTCGCGTGAATTTTACGGAAGCAGCATCATCATTAACCCGTTACTGTCTTACTGTTGGCGCCCAGCAGCAATGTTTTTTAGAATCCATGCGGACAGCCATACCCTGAATAGAAATCCTAATTAATTATTTAGTTGTCTGCCCGGCCGGAAATTGAACCCGGAACTCTTTGTGTCTCAGATTGGCCACTGAGCTACGCGGTTCGCCATCTTGTTAGAAGGCGGCTTTTGAGGGTCAAGAAAGGAGGATAATTTTGTTTGATTCGTTTTGACGTTTCAATGGATCAACAATTCGTAAAGATGTTTGGCAGACGTACATATTCTGTCATGAAAATGAACACGCGATTGTGGAAAATTGTACAGATTCCGAGAACATAATGAATCTTTTGTAAAAATTAGAGCCTGTTAATCGTGGATCAGTCTGCATTTTCACGCTAGGTGTTACCGTAAAAGGCAAGCTCGTTAATTATACCGGTTCTTTATGCCGTATAAAGGAATGGTCATGCTCATGGCCCATTCGACCACGTTGCTAGTTACTCAGTGATTTAAGCTTATCTTCACGGTGATTTATTTTTTTCCGCTTACGAACTGGGCTTTTCCTATGTTACGGATGTAACCTTTTCCAATAATTCTGTTTGTTTGATAGGGTTGAAATTCTTCGTAACTTTTAAGTAACTAATTCTTGATAATATCAATTAATTACAAAAATACCATTTATATTTATGATTCCTAAACAGGGTCTAAGACACATCATGCAGAGCAACAAATCATATCAATTATTTTTAGGTGGTATAACTATACTTCGTCCGGGGACCTACCACCACCAGTCTTTTAATCGACCGTCAAGCAATTCTTGTGTTTTTGTTAGAGAGATGTGGTTGCCTGGTAATAGCAAGGCAACCATTTTAGACCTCAGGAGTAGTAATCAATGTACGATATCGTAGATAGCATTTCAGTCCTATTTGAGATTAGACGTGGGTGTCCATGGGCTTAGTAACCACTTAACATCAGGTGGTCTGCAAGTTCGTTTGCTACTCTTCTGTAATAAAAAAAATCTTCATTTAGGTAATATTTAAAGTATTTTATGAGTTAGTCAAAACTATAAAAATCAATACATTATCTTTAATTAATCTTGGATACGTAATTGCGTACTTATCGGTTCTTTTGTATGGCAGGTATTTTGCTCTGACTGTGAATGAAGAATGAAAAATAAGTTTCTCACTTATATAATAAACAGTTTGGAATTAAAAGAAGCGTAAAGGTGAATGTAATCTGGTCAAGGATTTCTAGATACTCTACACCTGCTACTATAAAAGTAATGAGGTTAGGTACATAAAAATATGTGAAAGAAAGAACATGAGATTGACCATATAAAGCTCGCAGAACCCAAAAACATACATTTTTGCCGGTTTGTGTGCGTATTACGCAAAAGCAAATTGATTTTAATTAATCCACGGGGACGAAATCAATGTCTCTCTCATGCTCATGTCTGCAAGACTTTTCTATATATCCCACTAACACTGGTTTTTTCCACATCTGGGGAATGCTTTGGCGCAGCTTCAATGTGGCAATGATTGGTGGAGGAAGATACGGGTTAAGTTACGAGGAAGACCAGAGATTATAGTTCCTGCCCCTCAAGCTGGGGCCTAGAGAACATATCCCGCACGCACCTCTGATTTTTTCGAAATTATGTCTATATTAGAAATTAATTATTACATCTGAGAGTTCTCTGTAAAGTTCTCGAAACTGTGTGAAGTCTATCGATCTTGGCCAGCATGATGGACTACACACATGCCCAACAGTGGAACAGTAATGGGTTGATTATGTTGATATAAATCTAACAGGCGGGAACGACAGGTCAGCGTACCCTTCGAAGCGCACATGAAATTTACCCATGAAGGGTGACCCACCCAACTGCCGACCGTGCTAACGTTGTTAAACTTTGTAGGTCGGTTATGATCTGCACAAGTATCCGCGTTTCAAAATAATGTGGGCGAATATATTTTGGTTGCATTAGCTCATAAATATTAAATATTATGCACTTAGTTTCGAGCTATATATAAATATCAACTATGTTTGTTGACCTGTGACCTGAATTTAAATATGTCCTCTTTTCGCTACTTTCGTTTTTACTGTGGTTTATACAGGTAATTTAAGGTTTTTTTTTATATTTCTTGTTAATTTAATCAAGAGAGTTAATTTAATCAAGAGATTAATTTAATCAAGAGAGATTTAGTCATTTTAAAAACGTCAGATTTAGTCGACTCGTTGTTCCAAATACTTTACAACAAAAATATGGCCAATTTCGAGTGAAAGTATTAATAGTTTTCGTAATGAGCTCAAGGCCTTCAAGGCAACAACATTCAAATGTTACGTAATTATTCGGATAATCGTTTTTATCTTTCGGTTTTAGTCATAATATTTTGTCTTCGACTTAACGTTCCAGTTGTGATTTAATTGGTATTGTTTATCTACGATCTAGACTTGTTAACCGTCGTAGTATCAACCTACGCTGATGGTGCTCTTTTTAGGAGCGCAGCACATTGGTGGTGGTACGTATCGTGGATTATATTCTTGCTTTATGTTTGTATATGTGTCCTATATGGGAGGGAGGGCGATGCATACACGTCTTAAGAATGTATATTCTATCATACATATCGGTCACGGATTGTTGCGAAGTAATTTTATCCTATGTTTTTATAATATGTATTAATCTGGTCTTATATAAACGTAGGATAAATCCCAAAACATATAACAGATGATTTAAGTTGCATATGGATAGGGTTCTATCAGATTCACCATGGATTTATAGATTGGATCAATGTGAGGGTGGTGAAATCCGTTAGAAGTCTACTGCTGCGCATAAGCCTTCGGCCTTGGCTGTAACTTACATTTTTTTTTTATGTTTTGTAAAGTAGCAAACGGGTATACAGGCCTTGATGTTAAGTTGTCACTGCAGCCCATGGACACCCACATCTAACCCCATACAGAACCGAAGTTCCTTTTGAGGTTGTATATGGATGCGTCACTGCTCCTGAGGACTACGATGGTCGCCTCGCAATATGTCTGATTGTTACCTTTCCACGTTGCGGCATCCATGTGATGAGATGAGATGAGAGATGGGGTAGTATTCAAGATAGACAGACGAGATAGGCTATGAAGCGAATGCACACAAATTACATAATTCAAAATTTAACCTACTAGTAACAGGTAGTTCAAATTAAGATGCAAATATTCCGACACAGTGTGCATGCAATCGTTACAAAAGCAGCCGGACGCCATTAATATATTATCGCACACATGTTTGTATACGGCTACGAATGTACTTATATTTTTAGAAGGATACAATGGAGCAACGATTGTATACCATCTGAATAACTAGGCACGTGTAATCGTGCAATAACCCACATGTTTGGCGTTCTCCCAGACGAGACTTCCCACACCATAAACATATGCACACAAATGTAGGAGCGTAGCGAAATGTCCCAAGTATATGCGAACAGCGATGATTAATCTGACGTAGAACTGACGGAATATTCACGTCAAATATGAACTGAATTGAGCTTTGTTCTTTACTCAGGTAATTCTATTTATCATGTCAATCGGATCAAAAATACAAAGGATATGGAAATTTAAAAAAAATATTATAAAATTACTATTTACGTCGGAAGTGTAGCGTAGTCAACAAACTTGTCTGTAAATTAAACTGAAAATATCTAAAGAAGATATGATATTATCTCAACAATGCGTCGTTTAAAAGTCTGATTTTAATGAGTCAATAATATTGAACCTAGTAAGCAATCCAATCCAGTAATTGGATTATTAAATTAATTTTTATACAGTATATAATACGACGGCATAAAGTATATAATAAATATACTGTATGCCCGTCTGCGATGGGAATATAGACAATGTTTTATCCATTATTGAAATAAACATAGAAATTGGTTATAGAGTTGTAGTTTTAGAGTGTAAAGATGTTGATAATTATAGAATATATTAAAAACCCGACAATAAGATATGTTCATACACATGAAACCCCGATAGCCCAGAGGCTTGCTTAGATCCTAAGCGATCTACAAAGTTAAGCAACGTCGAGCGCGGCCGGGAATTGAATGGGTGAATGCTAGTGGCTGAATTTCATGCGCGCTTCCGTGCTTCGGAGGGCACGTACAGCTGTCGGTTCCGGTAGTCATCTCGGAGGCCTTGTGGGCAGTTTGAAAACATCCGACATGGGTCGACCACTAACTCGTACCTCCACCAATCCGCATTGGATCAGCATTGTGGAGTATGTTCCAGGCCTTCTTCAGTTGTGACAAGAGACCCGTGACCAGAAGTGGGATATAAAAAGGGTGGTGGCCAAATTCTTGGCTTGTATACCTATTTTTTAACATAACTTTAGTTTTTTTTAATATTGACCAATAATTAACGTAGTCATATTTACATAGATTTATTTGAGTCTCAAATTTGAAAAAAGTGAGAACTTTATAGTTCAGAGTGAGCCGAAGATCTGATGATGGTGCCAAGTGGGCCGGCCGAACGTGGTGTTAATGCTTAATATTTTTGTCATTTTAAACGGTTACAGTAGTTTCCCGCTGTCTTGAGACAGTTAGGATCAGAGGCAGTAAGGATGAAAGACTGATCGACACTTTAAAAAAGGGTTGTAATTATTAAAACCTAAATGAGTAAATCAAATATTTAAGATAAGTATATTATAATTTATTTATGCGCTCGTTACATATCCGTAACTAGGACAATTTTAATTTGTTGCGCAGAACAATAATAACTAATTGACCATTGCTCTCTTATCGTTTGTTTAGTCATATATGATGCACGTTTCATCTATTTTATGAAATGGCCTACATCGCTAACAAAAGTGGGACGTTTCATTGCAAAATAAATTTAAATACCTATTGTGGCGGGCTGGCAGAATTTCCTGAACTGGTTCGCCTATATTGATAACAGGCTCACGCTATTGCACACGAATAAATAAAATTATTTATGTGTTGTCTATTTGTTGCTCTAAAAGAATTGATTTTATAAGTACCGTATCAAAACATAATAACCTATTTTTTATTTATATTTATTGTCTCGTCTGTCTATACGGATTCATTTTGGAATGGGCTGAATCAATTTAAAACGAATTTCATGATAGGATTTTACAAATGATGGCGTTCGCTATTACTGCATTTTTATTTATTTAACATTCATGAGCTTCACAGAAGTAAAGGGGGATTTCTCGTTGTAAATATTATATAAATATCTTGATTATAACAGAAATGAACGCAAACGTCGTTTAACAGTTAAGAAAGGCAACGTTACGTCACAAAGCATCTGACCTTCTATAGAACTGACCGGACAAAGAAAGACCCCATGAGCCATAAATTTCTCACGTAAACGTTCCCTTTACACAAAACTGTAGAGCGGGAAGAGCATCAATTTTAATTTGCAAGGTAGACATGTTTATTTACGACAAAGTAAGAGTCGGGCTCCGGCGACAGCTCCGAACATGTCAAATTGACACATTGTTACTACTACACTTGCTACACTACTATACTTGCAAAAATTCAAAGCATTTTTAACCGTTTGCTTCATTTTTTAATCGATTTTTATCGTAAATTTTAGGACTTACGGATATAACCTTTATTTATTTAAATGGCCATAAGAAGACCTCTGAGCAATAAAGAGATCCGTAATAAAACAAACCGACAATATTAAAAAAAGAAAATACTGTTTTTATTATTTTTATCTTGTGAACAAAATTCAATACTATTTCTTGTAGAACTATTTTATCATCACCCTCGAAAATCCCCCTTAATCAAACATTATAGGAATTGTTACGATTCCAAACGGGTTACCGAAAGATCAATTAGGCGGTTGCGTCTCTTTGCCTGGGAAAATTCCTTAGCTACGCCAATGCTAGAACCGGTATTGTTTCATTTAAACTTGTTGCGAAGTTGATGAACAACTACAATGCCTAATACGTAAAACCAAACGCGGTAACTAAGAAAATAGCTTTTCCAAGGAAGGTCTATATCCCGAAGAGGACTTATAGAAGTTATGGATGAATGAAAATGTGATTAAGGAAAAGTTATCAAGCATCAAGGATGCGAGACAAAGGTTACAGTAGCGTATACTTTCACACATATTTCTTAATATAGCTCCTTGTTATTCCAGATTTATTATGGATATTAATTTCAAATATATTATCTAACTAGTAAATAAGGCGTGGACATGTTACAACATATCTTATAACCACGTATGATATGTTAAATAATTTTGATGCAATATTTGATACTTATATATTATATGTGTGTGTTAAAGTAGGGATAGACACATTTTATGTCTGTTAATTTTACGTTTCCTGGAGTCGTGAAGAGAGGATCTGTAATGTTATATAGGACAAAGAAGGGTTTGTATTTCAATCCATTCGGATCTTTGGTATCAGTTATTGATTTTTTTGTCCAAAACAGAGTCCCATAATATGCGCTGTTTTAGTTAGTTGTTCGAAAAGTCGTTCAAAATATTCTGAAAAGAGTGTGAGACTATCAGCCTTCACAGTAAAACACAGAAGTAGCAAACGAGCATGCAATCCACCTGATGGTAAGTGGTCAGTGCTGTCCATGGAAATCCGTGAGGAACATTAAATAGGATTGAAGTCTTACTTCTGGCCTAGGATTGAAGTCTTACTTCTGGCCTAGGATTGAAGACCTAAGGTTAGTAAAGGCGTAGATGTGGTATTGCCTTTAAGTGTGACCCTTGAGCACTATGTACTTTAAGTATGTTCTCTTCAGACCAGAACTCGACAGTTTACCACTGCAGAATTAGGTGTGTCAGTGCTGCCTCCAGTATCCAACCATGAATAATAATATTAAGATGATATCATCTTTACCTTCTGGCCAGCGTCTTACACTGTAGTTACACTGTGCTTACACTACTACAGTATAGTAGTGTAAACTACCCTCATTTTGAGATGAGACGAATACCCATCAAGGAGTTAGTTATTGCTAGACGATTATGAATATTCATTTTCAATATTATGAAAGCATCTCAAAGATTCTGGCTCGTGAAATATAGACGTAAACAACCATCTGGTTTTGCACAACTGAATAAATGTAGTCATTCTCAATTGAACTAGCTTCAGTTTTATTTCCCAGAGCTCTATTGCGTAGCTCAAGGTGGCCTCTAAGGCGATATTGACGATTGTTGCCTACCGGAAAATATAAAACTCGTCCAACAATAAACAGGCTTCTTTAAATATTGGTGATGTATTTTATATTAGTGTTGATGTCTCTTATAGATAAAAGTTTGTGTGGGAATTATGAACGCAATATATCTCGCATATAACAAAACAACGACGTAATTACGTTTTTACAATTTTCCAGGAGAAGTGTTTATAAGTTTGGTATTGTAAATATCGCTCGTATTTTTAGTCATATCAATTCATATCTCTATTGAAAAC
>DWKL01000595.1:0-17990 GCA_018249415.1 Phareas burnsi | reverse complement strand
AATAAATGTATATCGGTAACATAATATATAGTCCGAAAATGTATTTCAATTAAATAAGCAATATTTATAAAAGGTAATGTTCTTTTTCTTATTTGAAGAATTTTTTGCCAGTTGTTTGAGCGATATAAACCAATGTCTCGATTCAAGGAATTTCGTGGATTTGTTATATAACAAAGTCATATGAATAAAATGCATACATTATTCTAGTTCTCTCCGTTACCACTTACACTATTGTATAAACCTCATATTTAAATATTTGTAGCAAACGAGCGTGCTGGCCACCTGATGTTAAGTGATCACAGCGCCTAACCTCCATGGATCCATCGACCCCACATATATAACTTCAAATAAAACTAAAGTTCTATCTGAGGTCGTATGTAAATGCGTTACTGCTCCTGAGAACTAAGATGGTCACTTCGTTGTAAGTGCGCCCGACAACTGCACCTCTCCAAACGAAACACAAAAACTTCATAGCGGAATAGGCGGGCGGCAATGGTGCTTCTTCGGACGAACTATGGTTCTACTACCTATCAACATTATTAACTAATTAACATGAATATATTTTTTCGTAATAAAATGATCATAATAAAAAAAACATATATGATCGACCTAGAATTAGTGCTTTCGTAGTCTCATTTCACAACATAACTATTTCCTATCGCGTATAAGGCGGTATCTCCATGAGTGTTCGTGGGTTTCGCCCGTACCGGGACATCCCTGCTCGCGGCAGGTCCCGGGGGACGCCGAAGTGTATTGCCACGTCACCGCCATAAGTGATTGCCTCGCACCGATCAAGTGTTTCGGCTTCAAGAAATTTTACCACTCGACGAGGTAGTCAAATGGTAAAGCTTACTACACTCAAGTAAGAGTATTGAGTTATATTGACAGCCGTCAATATAACTGGATACTGTGCTATATTATAAACTATACTGTATTATTTCATGCCATAGATTTTTTAAGTTATCATCTTAAGTTAGTTTTTTCATAAACGGAACAGTTTTCCGACGACTGGTTGTTTATTGTCATATAAAAAAATGTCTGTAGAGAACTAACATACTCTGAATAAAGATATTTGATTAGATGATACCTGGACATTGAAATAAAGATAGTGTATATATTATGTATTGAAGTTATTTTATATAACTACCCAGACGTATACGAGACAAAGTAGAGTCTTGAGCATAAATTATTATCGACAAACGCTAACCTAAACCTTTTCTTAATGTATGCGTTGCCACGACTCAGTTCTAAAGACAAAAACATGTTTTATTATATCAACATAAGGCTGAAAATCGTTTGATGTTGTTCGTTTTTAATACGGTAGAGGGAGAGTTCAGGGGGAAATATGAGTTGCGGGAAGGAAAGCTACTTGTCGTGGAGATATGCCACTTTACGACATTGTTGGTGTACATAATGCGTTATGTCGCGTGCACCCGGGTGCGAGGTAGAGTTTCGTTGGGTAATGCAAGTACCGCTTAGTTCCGACGAGGAGGCACTGTGATGCCCTTTTTGTTAAGGCCTTAACTGATTTTAGCGTGATACAAACGTAACTTGCCCAAATGGAAAATGCTAAGCTAAGACTCCGTGTTAAACTTGTACGAAATTATTTGAAAGTATCTTACGTTTTTGTTTCAAATATTTTTGTTAATGCAATTTTTCTTTAATTGCCATGTTAGAGCAACTTTGTTATTTCCAATGATTTCAAGACGGCTTATTATTCACAGTTAAATGTTGTCCTCAAGACATCGTTAAATTGTGTATATATATATATTTTATGTTCGAAGAGTAGCAAACGAGCGTGCAGGCTACCCGATGCTAAGTGATCATTGCAGCCCATGGACACCCAAATTTGAGCTTAAACAAATTTGAAGTTCTATTTGAGGTCGTACATAGATCGTCGTCACCACTCCTGAGGACTAAGATTGTCGCCTCGCTGTAAGTGTGTCCAGCTATATTCGTTTAGTGGTGAATTATGTACATGACTTCTTAGACATATGCTTTATGCGGAAGAGATAATTTCAAACCTCAACAAATGCAATGAACATATACAACGATCATACCAAACACACTGATCAAACACATATTTATAAATCGTTCAGAGGAGCTGCGCCAAATTGATCGTTATTTAAACATTTCTATGATATAATCATATCTATGGTTGGCACGCACTGATACCAGGAACAAAGTGAGTCTTCAAACAGTGTACCCTAGATATGATTTAATTCTATTTAAGTTATGTTCTTATATCCATGGGCTGCAGTGAACACTTAACTTAGAGTGGGCTTTATGTCAATATCTTGTGAGGTAATAGCTATATTTTACGTTCCTATACTGGTGTACCCCGACTAGAACAATGTGGTACATGTCCCAGCCTTAACGACTTATGGAAACAGACTCATGATCAAAGTAAAGTAATAAAAACTTCACACATCTTCGAGAATTTTACAAAGAACTCTTAGATATGTGGGTTTTCTCACGATGTTTCCCTTTACCCTTTTCCCTTTACCTTTAAGACAAGTGATAATTGATTTCTAATATGCACATAACTCAAAGAGCAAAGGTGCGTGTGGGATTCGAACTACAGATCACTAGCTGACTGGCCGGGATCTTATAACTAGGGTATCATTCTTTTTCATAAAATACTTTTATAATTAAATGAGAGAGTAAGTTATTTTGTAACGTCTCATATAAATTAATGATGTGTATACAAGGAGAAGGAAAGCAAAAAGGGATAGAACATTACAGGGGCGATAAATATATGCACGACAAGCACATCAGCAAAATGGCTCGCAGATAACAGCAAACGTAGAGTGCGAAAATTGGCGCACAAAGGACGCTCTTGAGCTCTCAAATATGATAAAATATATCGGTTCGCTGAGCGCCGATCGTCACTCAGACTCGCGCCATGTATTGGGCCAATCGCGCGAATTGGTCTTATTGCCAATTTGCGTCACATCAGCAACAGATTAGATTTGTTGACGCCGGCGTGTGGGATCACGTCAAAATCGTGTTACAGTGCGCCCAGACCCCCTACGCTCAGCTTCAACACTCATATACTCGAAGCTATTACCAAGCTGTTTTTTATAGTACAGAAATAGCAAACGAATACGACATCCATCTGCCGGTAAGAGGGCGCTTCGGCCAATGGAGATATGTAATTCATGAGATTGAAGTTTTGACCTGAGGTCACACACACATAGACGCGTTGATAACCACGAGAACTAACTTGAAATCGTTCTTGCTACCATCTCTTCCTTATCAACTTTCAAACAGAACACAGTAGTGTTTAACAGTGCTGTCGTAAGACAGAAATGGGTGTGGCGGTGGTACTCCCAGCGCTGGATTAGGAAGAGTTCTACCACCTTTTATAATTTGTTCAGAATTCAGGAAAGGTTTACACCATGTCACCACGTGCGCTATTGGTTACCATACCGATCTGATATGGTTCCAACTTTGCTAAATTTCAGCCTCGAAGAAATCGCTACCCATGCGACAAGATCGCCTTTTAATCACAACCGTTTTTATGTTTCTATTTCCATGTGTGTTATTTTTATGGTGTACAATAATACATACAAATGTTCTTCTATTGTCTTGTATTATATTGTGGATATCTAAATGACGATTGAGATTTCTGATCTGTTCCACCCGAGCTTGTTTTCAAAATATAGCAAGGTTTGATGGGCTATGTCACCACATGTGTTATTTATCGTCAAATCGTAAATCGAATTTGTCGATCAACGTAAGACATGAATTTGATTCTCGGTCAGACGGATATCTAAGTGATAAATAAGTTGTCTTTGTGTCAACAAGTTTTACGGTCAGACCATAAAAGCTTTAAAAATATTTTTTATATATATAATGGATTAACAAACGAGCCTGTCGTATGCCTGGTAGCAACTGGGCGCTGCCGCCCATGGACATTTATAATCAACCCCCAATAGGACTGAAATCTTCCGCGAGGTCATCTACAGATGCATTACTACTTAGGACTAAGTTGAAATGCCTCGTGTAAGTCTCTCCCTTGTCTCTTGAAAAGAAGGTGGAGTGTTTAACACAATTGTTGTAAGTAAGAAGTAGGTTCGGTAGTCATTGCTGGGTAATAGGACCACTGCGTCTACTACCTTCACTTGTCTTTGTCTTCACATGTTACATGGTGACTTCTACGCAGGATTTTTTCTACAAACAAACGTTTTTTATACTCACAGCCTCACGATAGGATTACACACGTCATGGGTGCCATAAAAACATATACAATGAATACACAAACACCCAGGATAGAGTCGAACCCGGGACCCTTTGCGTTTCAGACCGGAAGGACAACTCGTATAAAATATATAAACAATACTATACAGATAATCTGTCAACAGTTCGTTATTATTATGTCTTCCGAGAATATAGTTACCACCAAAGTCGAGGTTGAAAATTATTAATTTACTACAATAATTGAGAAAAAATATTTTATTTAACGAGTGTCGTGCTCATTAAATATAATTCCACGAGGCGCGTGGCGAGTTGTCACCTCGACTTCCCGATAATATTTTAAATTACAAATGTAATGACTTTTAGACATAAATAATAAATAATTTGGTTTGTTTCTTTTATGTTAATTAAATATTAAATGGGGACGCAGTTCACGCAATGCTAAGCGGCCACTGGTTATTCACCCACTAAACAAGGAACATGTCCTATTGTTGATGCTTTTATATTATATTACAAACCCGGATAACCGCTACTGCCCTTTTTCTCTCCTCACAGTGCATAGTGTTATAGGATATGAAAGGCTAGGAAGGGTAGGACCCCCCTAGTAGGTGCATGGACATCTGCAACCAAATCCAAGGGCCCTTCACATTTTGTCTGTGCCAAATACGTTGCTGCTCCTGAGTATTAAGTTATTTTATGTGAGAAGAGCGGCAACTTTGCGTACAGGGCACTTGATGTTAAGTAGTCACTGCAGCCTGTGGACAACTCAAACAGGACTGAAGTCTTATCTGAGATCCCGAGATTCCCGAGGACTAAGATGGTTGCCTCGCTATAAGTGTACCCGCCAACCACACCTCTCCAACCTCAATTGTTTCACCGCGGATCATGAGGGCGACGGTGGTGGTACTTGCCCGGACGAACCACCTACTATCCTCAAATCACCGCCTTCTAAAGTCGGAACTAAACCTGAATCTCTTGTATATGTCTACCTCTCAAACTAGAATGTAACCACGCTAAGCAGCTGCTGCAAGGCAGAAATAGGTGTGACAGTGATGCTGTCGCAGTCAAACTTCAAGATGTTCTACTACTTACTTACTTTCGTTCTGTTACCTTTCTCTAAATCTTAAAAACTCTTAAATGTGTCTGTAACTTGTTTGCTAGAGAGTCGTTTTGTAGCATAAGAACATGCAGTACATCTGTTGGCAAGTGGTCACTATCACCCATGAACACAACCACCGAATAGGAACTCCAACTCAATAGATTTACATATTGTTTGCCATCCCTAAGCACTAAATTAGAATGTTTCGAGCAGATGAGAGACTCTCCATTACAATTAAGACGAGAGAGAGAAGGCGGAAGAGACTCTCCCTTGCCTCATTCTTCAAACCAGAACTCAGGAGCGTTTATTGGTATTATAAGGTAGAAATAGGTGTCGCGGTGGTGCCTCCGGGGTAGAATTACTATAGTTTCTGTCACCATCAAAGAGTAGTTGTACGTTAAAAATAAATAGCTATAAATAAATGTACTATTATATTTTTTGTATAGTTAATGCTTTTCTAACGATTCAGGGTTTTATCAAAAGACTATTTTAAGTTCGTGTCAGGCGAAAACTGTTCTAGTTTTTCAGTGTATTGTGGAACAAAAGGTGTACTGGATGCAGAGGGACACTCGCTTTGAAAGTGCAAGAAAATGGCCTCGTCGCACAAAGTAGCCCACTTTCCAGATGACTGATGCTTTTCAGATAACATCTTCACACAGCTGAAGTGTATGGCGTTAGACGCGATTTCACAGACAGGCGACTCTATTCATTCTGCTTCGACGCGTACATGTGACTTTCTACGTACGTAATACATTTATGTACCAGTCAATTAAAATATAGAACTGAATGGAAATATGTTTAGAAATATGATCCATACCAAAATAAAAATAAAAATTAATTTAAGTTTTGTCTGTATTATTTATATATACACACGAAATTTGGCAAAGGGTGAAAGATTTCGACGTAATTTTCACTCATAAATAGCAGGCTTTACAATTAGTGACGTAGCCTGATTTGTACTCCAAAGCTACCTAAAGAAAGGATGAAAAAAATACATTTATTTCCTAACATTGCTGATCAGTAACTACAAAAATACATATGAGTACTTCCATAGTTTTTTTGTGAAAAGCTCATAATTAATGTGTTGATGATAAGAATCTGCCCCACTGCTGAGGGCGGGTCTCCTCTCAGATAGGGGTTAGGCCAAAGTCCACTGCGCTCGATGAACGTGGACTATAACGTTTCAATACACCTTCGAGAGCTTATATAAAGAACTCAGGCATGTAAGTTCCTTATGATATTGTCGGTCACCATCAAAGGATATGGATAGCTGATTATTTTTTAATGCACACATAACTGAAGATTAAAGCTGCGTATCAGAGATTCGAATCTGGATCCCTCAATGTGAGTATCCGATCTCTTGTCACTAGGCAACAAAGCTCGCAGAAGCTCGTTTATAATAAAAATAAAGACATTCTCAGAATATTTTTTGTTGTTTAAAAACCCAATATATTGCCGGTATATATACACAACTCCAGAGATTTTTAGCCTTACTATTGTATAAACCAATTTTGTTTTTCTTTACGAGAAGACCAGTCAGTCCACATTTTTTTTTTATATTTGTAAAGTAGCAAACGAGCATGCAGGCTACCTGATGTTAAGTGGTCACCACAGCCCATGGACACCCACATCCAACCACATGACTTTAAAAACCGAGCTCATTGAGTATCTCTGCTCTCTACACGTTCAGTTTAAATAAACTATTTAAGTTGGTGTTTTTTCTAGAAGTTCGCAAATGAGATATCCTCCTGCGCGTTGCTCCAGCCACTTGCCTCGATCTCCAATATGAGCGAACGTAGCAATTGCCATTAAAAACCAATTTGGCAATCGCTCGTAGCGGTGTACAATTAACGGTGCGAGTGAAAGAAATTGCCAATTTTGCCCCAAGAAGCCAATTTGACAACCGCCGCGCGGAATATTTGATTTGCCACCGGCGGCAGCCCCGGCGCGCTACACGCGCAAACATTCACACACACGTGAGAGTAAGGTTCTTTATCTATAAGTTGTCGTTGTGTCTGTTCGTGTCTTTTTGAACATAATCTACTCGGTATGCTATTGCGGTTGCACTTTGACCGATGGAGCTGTGAAATGTAACAAGAAATGTTTTGCCATTTATATTATGTAGCGAAAGTCTTAGATTGGCGTAGAAAAATTAAAGAAATAAAAAAAAAATTTAAATCCAATGGGTAACAGTAAAACTTTATATCCGGCGGATATTTAGATTTATTCTCTTTTCCTTTTGTCTATCTATACAGCTTATGCCCATATAAGCTAATACAAACATATACCTACAATAAATAAATTGTTAAGTGAGATCAAAGTCAAAGGATATATTAGACCCATAAAAATCTTCTCTATTTTACAGCTTTATTCGCCAATCGCTTCATAAATCTTATGTAATAAAATTCAAATTATTCTAAATTCGTTATATATATTTTTTTCAAACGTACCTTGCCAACATATAGAAATACTAGATCAAAAACATTAAGCTAGTAAGTCATTACGCGCGATATGCAAAGCGTAAAATTAGTATGAGTTGCGCTCACTCACACAATAGATGGCGTTGCTCGCCAGAGAGGCGAGTGTTTCGCCCCAGACGGCGCTCACACCGCACTGCATGGTAATTAGAGATTGAGTAGTGATTAATATTGTCAAAGGTAGAATTTTCCCGGTACCGTATGAGCCTTTTAATTATAATAAATATGGAGCTTTTGATGGCAAAAGTTATTAAATATTTAATAGAATGGTTTTATTGGAAAGTTTAAAGGAATATTTAGGGATAAATCATATGTAAGCATGTAGAGAACTTAGTGAGAATGAGAGTTAAATGAATTGAAATATGTGTGTGTGATGAAAAGCAATCAATTTAAATGAAAAATAAATTAAAAACACATAACAATTGTAAATATACGTAGTAAGATATGTCATCTCTCGTTTCTAAATCGATTTGAATATAGGTGCCAACATCAATTACAATTAATATTAATCATTTTATTTATTCAGGTATCAGCGTACGCGCAGAAATACAAAGCTGTTTTAAATGAATCTAATAATGCTCTACAAAACAAACGTAACATAAGTAACAACACAAATAATGATTAAAATAAACTGTAAGTAAATTATTCAAACCACTGATTGACTATCAGTAATCTTAATATTATAGAGAAAAGATTACCTGAATATAGTTGTCGAACCGCTACAAAGTAGGTACATGAAACAAAAACAACACAATTATAGCAGCAAATAAATAAAAACAAAAAACAAAAATTAAGCATAGATTGGAATTCGTCATAATGATACACAAAACACAAACATAAAACTGTCAATCTGGGCATTAAACAATATATTAACCCACTCTGTCTATGCTTTATTATCATCTATCAATAAATTTGGTACATTCGCCAAATATCAATATTTAAAAGCTTTGATTGTACATTACATTACATGTGAATCATTGATGATAATTTATAACTATTAGTAGACAATAGTAAATGATACTGTAATTAATAACCTTTATTCTTTATAAGGAACATGAAATATTTTGATCTTCAAATGCTTATAGAATAAAAATATAATAACGGCTATGAATTGGACTGGATAACATAAGATTAAAATGTAATGTAATAGTAACGTAAAGTAGTAAGCAAGTAGTAGATAAATTACAAAGAGATTACATTGGAGGAGATTACATTATATTCTGTATTGAGATCACGAGACTATGGTACTGAGATGTGGAAACTTCCAGAACGTTAACAAAAGGTATATCATGTCAAGAATTTATGGGCTGTCTACAAAGCACCAATCCAGCAGTAGTATCAAATTTAGTGAGCAATTGGTAGTATTTGTGGCACGAAACGTGTGCTCGTCGAAAGCCTTGGGGTTTGTTGTATATCTTAACTGATATACAAAGTGAAGCACCGTTAGGAGCGATCGGGGGTTACATGGGTGACCGCTAGTGGCAAAATTTCATGTGCATTTCCGTGCTTCGACGTGCACGCTAAATTGTCGGTTCCGGTTGTTATCATTAAACCGTGACAGAGGCCTTGTGCGCGGTTTGAGAACATTCGAAACTGATTTCTTATTCGATTCCAATCCACGTTGACGTAGCACGGTGGAGTGTACTCCAGGCTTCCTCTTCGTGGAGAGAGACGCGTACCCAGTGGTGGGACATAAAAAGTTTAGCAGCCAGGTAGTATTTTGAGATATCAAAACTAAAGCAGTCGTACAAAAAGCGTTCACAACCAGCACTCGTGTAATCTACAAGCCCTGTCCGGTATCGCGTTTCGTTCACACGGAGCGGGTGTTAACAAAAATGGAGCAAGAGTGGTCGAACAAAACGACTCGATTGTGGACGGCCACTCGCGATCGTGTTTTGTGCGATATTGTGATCTCGCTTTTTGCCTCGGCCGAAATGTTCGCGTCTTCTGGCCTTGTTAACCGGAATATTGATGAGGATTGATTTAGCGAAAACTGGCGAATAGTTTCTATGTTCTTATCAACGGTTTAATTGCTGCCGTTAAACGCTGCTGTGTTCTGATTTAAACAACACGGAAAAGATCTTTACACGAAGCGTTCCGAATCAGTGCTCAACGGTAGAAACGTATCAATGGCCGACCTCAGATAGGACACGGGTCATATTTGAGATATGGAATTCTATACAGATACAGACGATATTTCCGCCTCCTATCATGTAGACTGCATGCTTGTTTGCTACTATAAAAAAATAACTGCAACCGTATCAACATTGTTATTGAGAAACTCTGAAGACCATGTTGATGATGAAATACCGCTTGTAAGTATAACAAATAAACAATCATATTATTATCTATCGGTATAAAGTAGTAGGTTATAAAATATATAACATTCAGGAGCAGACATTTATACTATTTCGATGAAATATTTGTAATAGTTTAGAGTTCTAAAGAACTCTTATCTTTTAGTTAATAAATGAATTAGAATTTGAGTATAAATCTTTTTTTTCCGAAAGAGTTCTAAATACTGTCGTGTCGTGTTCCTAATTTTCCAGCACTGTTTACGTTAAAATCTATGCCACTGTCCGTCGTTATCTGATTAATCAGTCTCTTTATTTCAGTCAATACAGTTGTTAACAATTTGATGATTATCCGAGAATTCGTTTCATTGTGTTCTCCTATATCAACAAGAACATTGAATGTAATTACAGCTATATTACCAATTCTTGTGTTTTCAAGAAACAATATAGCTTAATTATCGCGTTGCGTGGTCGTGCGTCCCGTGTTGTGTTCTGTACGAAACAAGATGGCCGTGTAATTGCGTATTGTTTTATGAAACTATTATTGGGTTTTATTTAATTATTACAACTGTTTGTTTCTCGTCGGCTGATTGTAGGTTATACAACTACTTACACAGGGCTGTCAATTCTTGTCACAAGAAATTGTCATCGAACACAATTAATTGTGTATTTTGCCAAATGAATTAATGATTATTATTATTATGAAACGTACTGTTTCTCTACTGAGCATTCGAGTATTTTTTAGTTAAATCATTTAATTTTTTTTTAGGTCTTATCATCAACCCATTAATGTCCCAATGCTGGGCGCGGGTCTCCTCACAGAATGAGGATTAGGTCATAAGCCACCACGCGGCCAAGTGCGAATTGGTAGACTTCACACATCTTTAGGAACTTTACAGAAAACTTTCAGACATGTTTCCTCACGATGTTTTCCTTCACCGTTAAAGCAAATAATTAATTTCTAATACGCACATTACTTCGAAAAATCAGAGATTTTGCGGGATTCAAACTCCGGACCCCACTAGGCTATAACTGCGCTCAGAGTTAATGTATACTCATTTATATATTGATGAATTATAACAAATGAATTTATGAAACCCTTTTGATTTGGTAATAGGGAAATTTGGCGAATTCTATGGCTATTTGCTTAATAATTTTCGGAAGTTTTAACATTAATAGGCCCTTTTAAATCTACTGTATAGTGTAATACAAATAATATTTTTGACCATTTAATACTTATTGAAAATAGCAAGGCTGAGTTTCTTCTCATCACCATTTCCAAAAACAATTTAAATCCTGACGGGTATTAACTTTTAAGTACTAAGTTTTAAGTACTAAAAAAAAATTGCAAGGTCGATCTGACTATACTACTTTTTCATCTCATCAGCATTTTCAAAAACTAATTCTTGACCCATACTGTATAGATCGTGTCTATGGTCGACAAAACCTTAACGGAGATTAAAAAAAAATCACCAATGACCTGGCAATAAAATGTCCACGAGAGAAAAATAATGATAAATGGTAATGCAAAAGTAATAAATGTTTCAAAAGGAGGCAATTTCCAGTCGCCACAATTAAAAAAAGTTTCCTAACCAACTCACCTATTTCACTTCTGTAATTTCAAAATTGCTTTTGTGGTGTGTAAGGCGATTACAGCATTATCGTGTATTTAGCTAAAGAGCGTGACGTAAGCGAGGGGGGGGGCTTCCGGGGTCCCGGGTTCGGGCCGACCTCGCGCGGGGCTCGAGGGCGTGCCTTTTTTTGAAAATGATATTGTTGTAGGGCCGCGATAATGATGTAAGGATGTACTTGGATTTGTATTACGCTATCCAATTTGGGGTGAGTGTAGTTTTAATGATTCCATTGTAGGGGATGCCGCCTATTATTTTTAATACGACGTCTTGAACTTTTCTTGATTGTTGCTTCCAGTTGTGAGGCTTTCAAACGCATTTTCTACTTTAAAGAAAGTGTTTAAAGGTCAACGTCCTTGATTAGTATGTGCTCGTTCCTTTTATTTATATGTTACTTTTTATATCTAAATTAGTCTTTCATAATAGAATAACGAGTTTGCCGATATAACTTATCAACTTGTGTTATCAGCAGATCTTCCTATTGGTAAATTAACTGTGTTTGTTTGTTTTAGTTTTTACTTGCTTATTTTTATTTTGAAGTTTATTTCTTACATCTACTACTGTCTACTTCGTACTTATCAAGTACATAGTTTATTAAATATTAAAAAGGCTTCCAAATCCAACGATGTCAAAGAAAATAACATGGTTTCCGATTTTCCATGTGTGTGCAGATATTCAAATATTTTTTTACATGTATAGGAAATTTTAAACAGATCATCACATTATAAGAAGCTGCCTGCTCCACTGAGTGAGACCCAAACCCTTGAGCAACGGGTAGGAATAATTTAAAAAGCATTCATAATCAGGCGATATAACGCGACATGTTTCATTAAATACTCGCGCCCGGTTGGACTCCGGGAATATTTTAAAAAGGCTTTATCAGGAACCTTTTTTCGACGTTTGTGTGCTCAGTGGCTCCATCGTCTCCACCGGTTAGAGCTTTACCGGCTATCTTTGTCAGTTTATTAGGTTTTAAATCCGTTGTTGCTTCAATATTTAAATGAAGTTTCCTTGATTTTATATTATTCTATTCTTACAAAATATATTAAATCAATGAAAGAATAAAGTTGCAACAGAACACCTATATACACTCATATATCATTTGGTAAATGTATTCTTTATTATTTATATTTTTAGCAATAAAATTGATGACCAACTTATTCATTTTTTCCTATATTTTTCACCTGTAAGTTTTAAATTTTCAAACAGTTCACTATGTCATGGTATATTATTATTTTAAACTATTTAGTTACTGTAGGTATAACATTTTCGAATTATCGTAAAATCCTATCATTCTTGTTTAGATTACTTTCATAAGTTTACAAGTTTACTTAACAAAATTAAATTTCTCAGTCATTTCCAAACTTGTTTATAATTCGAGTTTTTGAAATACTTTAGAAAATTTACTTCAACTTTAAATCAAACGCAAATAGGTTTTTTTTTAGTTAATCATCGTAAATCGTAGTTTAAATTGTAGCATAGTCATCAATTCTATAAAACAAGAGCTTTAATATACTAAAATCGTTAAGTACAAAATTTATGTAAAAGGAAGTAGAAACAGCGGCGAGCAAGTACCAGGGGAACGGGAGCGCAGCGGAGCGGAGAAATATAATGGCCGGGTAATAACATTATAGCTTTCTTCAAGACGAGGCGGGGCCGCACTATGCCCACTACTTTTCCTTTTCCATGGTAATGAAGCGGGAACGAACGAGCGGTTCATCTGGCGTTCACTCATTAGTCACTTAGTCGGAGAACATTCTTATTTCAAATATTTAAATTTATAGTAATAGACAAACACAAAAGGGCGGAAGACAAAAGACTTAAAGGAAGCTGAGTAGTCAAGTTTGAGGATTGATGGTATCCGTATCTGTTAAAAGTACATATTAATTTATTTATTTAGATATTTATGTACACATTACAAAAAAACAAACAGACAAAACAAAGTTAAATAGTCTGTATATTTGACTTTTACATAATCCAATTTATGTAGCTCAGCTTTACTGATTTGAAAATATGATTTACGGCGACATATTTAATGGATCTCGAGACAAATCAATTCAGGAGCTGATATTGTGGTACATGTAGAAATTCACTGTATAAAATGTTTTGAAATAAATCTTAGCAACTTTGACTTTTAGAACGAACCGAATTAAGCTAGCAGCTAATATAATACCGTAGGACTTGGATCTATAACTTAGTAGAAAATAGACAGTAATATTAGTAGAAACTAAAAACAGTAGCAGTAAAAGTTCTCATCAACAAAAGAAACAAAGAAAATTTCATTCATTGATCCGTTGCACATATAACGACCCAACAATAATACTTTACGATTAGAAGCAACCACCCGCAACCATCCTCAGACGCCGCCCCCACCCACCCCCCATCACTCTAGGCCACTGATCGTATAATGAATTAAGTACCGATAAAACTACCTTAATATTAACCGTGGAACGTAGAAAATTAGACCTTATCCCATCAGCTTAAGAGAGATGAGTGGTTTCAATTAACTTGGCGGAGGCGTTCTCCGAAATATCAAAGAGAAGTGTGGAGCCATTAGCAATTATAATGGCCACTGTCCGTCTTAAGTGCCTGCTCATTATGTCCTGACGCCTGACGCTCCCAGCTGGTCTTTCAGGAGAGCGCTTCAGAGTCTAACTCATGTTGGTACTAGACGTTAGCTTGCGGAAATTCTAAAACCAAACTCCTTTTCATTCTCTTTGGAGGCAGCCATAAATTCTGTTTTTTTTTAATATTGTGGCACCTGGTACGTTTTGACAAATATTTTTTTGTTGCGCTTTTTATTAACGATTTAATGACCAATGTGTCATTAATAGATGATGGGAATGTTATGTTTCTGTCGCAGAGGTGTGGGTGGTACCCTTACTAACAAAGCGATCGTCTTAATCCTCATTAGTAGTAACGCACTACGACATTAGATGGTACTTCAGTCTTGTTAGAGGTGAGACGTGGTGTATATGGGCTCCAGTGACCATTTGATATCAAGTGGCCTGCACGCTCGTTCCCTACTCTTCTAAGACAAAAAACCTTGGATATGATTAATGAGAGACAAAGGGCAGCGCTCTTCGTGATTCAACTGCGGCGACTCCACCGCTATTACTATTTGTAGATTGTAATATTGGTGTAAGCTGATCTTTCCTCGCTTGAAAGGCGAAGTAAGGGAAAGGTACTTATATGATGTATTACAATTCAAGGTCAGCAACGCATCTCTAATGAATCTCATGTGGACTGCTGTCTCATTCGGAGTCGGTTACAGATGTCCATGGGTTGCATTGACTTATTAGCTTGAGCTACATTCCTGTTGGTTACTTCGATTAGATAAAATAAAAAGACAATTTGAGCAACAAGTACGCTGAGACAGTTTTACTGTTTAAGTAAAGTCATAGAGATTACAATATATTCTTACTGCCATTCCAATCTATGCTGACTGTATTGCACAGTCAACTTCAAACTGATTTTTGAGTCAGCAATTTCAAATTGTATTTCCATCATAAATTTCTTGTTGAATGAATTATCACCAATTCATAACCCACTCTGGGAAAACCTACGCGAAGTAAAACGGCATTTAGAGGCGTTTTCACCGTTTCGGTACGAGTCAGGGGACCTGTTCTGATTGGGGTAGATAATTCGCAATTTTGCTGCCAACACTGCTGACTCCATTTTCCGTCATTTTACTGAAAAACCCAATGCAGCAATTTGGGAGTAACTCCCAGGTTGAAGCAAAAATGGTTGCTAATTTATCCTCTACCTTGCAAAAAGCAAAAATGCTTACCCGTTGATGGTATCTTGAGTACACTGTGAGGGAACAAGCATTTTCGATTGCGCAATCAAATTATTCGAAAAGTTGTCGTTTATTCATATTAAAGTGTCAATATATTTAAAGTTATTCATACATTTCAGGTTAATTTCTGTTCATAGGATATTAGCTAGTACCTACTATTTTGATCGTAATTTATAAAAAAAACCTTATAGGTTTAAATAGAATTGCTTAGAAAAAAAAATAGTTTCACATTATTTCGAATTCGACAATCAATTTAAGACAACCGCATCTCATCACGACATATTTATAAAATGTATGATCATAAAATTTCTTTGTATGACTTCTTTGACCCTGAGAATTTTATTATGGTGTGTTTTAGACCGCACAGGTGCTGCGAAAACCACGCTAACATTTGTTTGAAAACGTGAAACATTTGCGCACCAACGTAGAAGTTCTTAGCGTAATTTGTTAAATATTGTGTAATTGATATAAAATCAGTTGCAACATTTTAATTGTATCTGTCGCGAGCGGCAGCGCGGCGGCGGGTCGTAGGGCGCCCAGCGCAGGCTTTGTTCCTGGAGGGCCACGGGCGGGAGCAATTACCATTAGCCTTTAAACGGTGAAATATCTCAGCGACTCAAATCTACGGCAACTGCCTAGTTTGTCTGTCGTTTAACAAATCATTTTTGTCGCTTACAAGCCAGTTTTTGTGTTTCCGATTTTTGGGTGATTTTAGTTTTGGGCTGCGAGAACATGATTTTTTTATTAATTGGTGAAGATTACATTAGATACACAAATTAAGATATATAATTATATAAGATCTCACTTATCGTATTACATTTTGAATTCAATGTATTTCAATGCTGGGTATAAATAAAATGGATCTGTAACTAAGCGCTCGTGTACCCTCATCTCAAAGAAACCTCAAATATAACTTTTATGCAGTCCAAGCAGCAAACGAGGATGCAGCCTACCTAATACTATCTTGATAATACTGATTTGGTGGTCAGAGTTGCCGCAGGACATATGTAACCGAGGCCAAATGGGTCAGGAGTTCTGTGTATTTCCTTGTATTCTATTACAAGACCATTACGCTATATAACTTTTGCTATATTCATAGCCCCACTTTCGGATTCCCTGTGTCGGACGTGCGGTAGAAACCAACACCCAGATCGAGAACAGAGATATAAATTCGTCATTTATGCCTGCTATCTGGCCGAGAAGCGAACCCTCTGTGTCTTAGATCAGTATGAATGCCACCGTGCCGCACGGGTCGTTATTCTAATTCTCATTGCATCCTTGAGTCTTATTAATAGTATATTTAGTAATAAAATTAATTATGACTTCTCCACAGTGAAGAAATACGTCGTGAGGAAGCGTACCTGCTAGAATGAAACATCTCTATAACTTTAAGCAAACGATTCTAGTATATAGATCTGTATGCATAAAAATATCTTATCTATATACATATATATTGTTAATTGAGTTCACACAGACGGTTTTAATGATTTTGATGAAGTTTTGTATTTAAGAAATGTTTTACTGTTTAAATTTTTCTAGATAGGCGCAAAGAAATTAGTTTTTCACATAAAAATTAAATTATTTTATTTATCACATTTTTGTAACATCATCTACTCAATCTGTTATCGTAACGTATGAGTGTCGGTCACAGTATGATTTTAGCTTCAACAGATGGCGTTAGCGACGTTGTAATAGTTGTCTTGACAAACAAATTCTGCCAAACAAAAAGACGGTATTTACACGGTGACTATTTTGATGGGAAGTCTATCGATCTGCATTTGATCAGCAAGTGGAACTATAATCTCAACTCTTCTCAATCTGAGGTAAAGCTTGTTTAGATACCGTAATGGACTCTAGCAGTCTTCTCTCATGTCATGTATTCTTACTCATGCTTAGCGGTAAGACAGTAATGGGTTATTGATGAGTATTACATTATTTTTGGTGCTTGTATGTCAGTGTTTAAGTGGGAGCTTCGTCGTAAATGAATCGATGTAAGCAAACACACATCCCTCGGCGGGTCTAATTGAATCTGTAACACGATTCCTCGCCACTCCATGGCTGCACTGAACGCTTTACACATATTTGTACATTACTTCAGTACCAACTTTAATTAGTCTATTAGTTTTACTACTAAAAATGTATCATTATAATCATATTTTAACTGGTACTCCAAATTGTTCATTTAAATAATACTTTTACTCTTGCCGATGTCTTAAGCGTATCATAGTGTAATCCCACAATCCTACATCTAGTCGTGGTACGATTGATTGTACACATGGATCTAAGTCCGATACGATAAAGTAAGTATCACTCATCTTGCTACGTTCTTTATATATTTTATAAATGTGTTAGTTCATGTTTACGTTAAAATGTACTCGTTTTTCTCTATGAACTGCATCGAATGCTGTATCTCGTCTTGTTTAAAACAGAGGTTTTATGTTTGAAGCGTAGCAAACCGACCGCCCAGGCCCCTTGCTGTTAAATGCGCGC
>DWKL01000594.1:0-17998 GCA_018249415.1 Phareas burnsi | reverse complement strand
AGCCTTTTCCGATAAAGAATTGGCCCAAGAAAAAAAATACGAAAAAAAAAGAAAAAAAAAACAAAAAAATTGTAAATAAAAGTTTAAAAAAAAAAAAAAAATCCAGAAACTAAAATTTTTTTTTAATTTTTCCCCGATCTTATTTCGTAAGAACTACAACAGAACGCGCAATTTCAAAATCAAGAAGCAAAGTAATAAGAATAATGTATCTACTCATCTATTAATATTATGTTATGGTGTTCTGTATTACATGAATTCTTTATTTAAATAGTGTCTTTATTTCTTTCTTTTACGATTACATAACGTAATTAAATTTTCCTGAAGCCTAATGAGCGAAATATAACGGATTTACCTAATCCTAATTGAATATTAACAATGAAAAAAGGTTTTTGTATCGTCACGTACAAAATATTCGTATTCTATCACGTTTTTCCAGGTCTCTAATGGTTGTATCGATCCACTTTGACAAATGATGTACAATTTATCAGACTTGACCTTTGGACGTGGCAAGACTTTGATATTGGGTCTATACGTAACGATTACGCAACAACTGTTATTAACTCATAGTTTTTAACAGTTACTTAAAACATTTCCATATAGCTAACATATTTACCTGATGTTATGTTTTCTTGGTGCTACGGGGCTTGCTTTTTTGGTGATTAGATATATTTTTACCCAGAAATAATTTTATCTCCGATTATTTTCACACCAATCTTTTATAGGCAGGTTTCATTAGGCCACCCTCAGGATAGACATCAATAATCTTCCATTTAAATTGTATTGACGACAATGATTAATACTTCGATTAACAAAATAATATACCTATTCTTCATAGAAAATGTCATTATTTGTAACGTCCCAATTTTATACAATCCTTTGTACGTCATATCAGGAACTCCTTTACGAGTAGTTTACTTAGTACTTTTTCTAGCTGTGTGCTGTCTATTAGTCAGTCAGTTTCGGAGTTTGATTAAGAAGATATTTTAAGATAGTGAACATAAGTAAAATCTTGCATTACTACAATACATGTTATTATAGGGCCAGCCCGACTAGTGCAAGTAATGATGCCGCTGGTGAGAAGAGCGCGCGGACGCGTGGTGCTGGCATCTTCGATCCTGACGCACGTCGCAGCGCCTGTACGCGGCGTGCACGCTGCATCACTGGCCGCCCTCGACGCCCTAGCCGCTTGTCTCCGCAGAGAACTTAAGCCACGCGGAGTTGACGTTGTAAGTATTGTTATTTGTATGTGTGTTAATTGAATTGCGGAGTTAATGTAAATAATGTTGAGCGAGACCCGTTTCGTGGTGATTACTGCTTACACTAAAAACATAACTGTACCCACGATGTACCTTTCTCTCTTTTTTCTTCCTTTTTTTCTTTCTATTTTGCTGTCAACCTTGTGTTGGAACTCTTTATGGTTGAACTGTGGCGACATCACTAACACGCTTATTTCTGCGTTGTGACGGAAGTCTAAACCTGGTGTGTTCTGGTTTCAAATGATAAGATATGACAGAGAATACGAGGTGATCCAATTCTATCCTCAGCGGCATCAACACATGTGATTAGAAAACGTCAACCCGACATGTGATGCAATAGAAATATTTATAACTAATTTCAGATATGTAAGGTAAAATTGGAATCTTTATGTAATAGCATGTCTATATTATGACATCATGACATCATACCTATCACACCAGTCGGATACGTCAGATCAGCCAAGGCCACAGCAAAAGCGTACTCACTTGCAGAGGCAGATATCGCGCCAGTGATTCCCCAGGGACTCTACACGGGGAGGTATGCCATCTAGCTCGATGTCAGCTCGCCCATTTTGAAACAAAAATGTCACAGATCCGATATTTTTCACTTTGTCCACATCAGTATTTGTTATGTGAACATACTTATTTTCAAAGTCACAAGTTTATTGCCAACGTACCACAGATGTGAATTTGTTATATTAGACATTAGAAACAGAAATGTTTTATGATATTGAACCCTACGTGATTATTCTACTTTGTTACCCAGATACTTTCACTCTAATATGGCTTCGATGACCTATTTTTCCTCTGTTTTTACTCTCGAAATAGAAAGTAACTTGAAAAAGAACTTCCAATGTGCTTTTAATGAAGCTTATGAGGAGCAAAGATTATGAGGAGCTTGCAACACAAAGTAACACTACGTCATGAAACAATTTCTTTCATGAAAAATCCGTAGGCGCATTTCTAACCGTTGCGTTGCTACCGTTAAATAATTATGAAACAATTTCTTTCATGAAAAATCCGTAGGCACATTTCTAACGGTTGCGTTGCTACCGTTAAATAATTATATGAGCCAAGCTAATTATGTCAACAGTTTTGTTTTTTATTTCAAAGGAATCTTGTTCAAATACGTGTCATTGGGCTATGAAAAATATTTTAGAAGCAAATGTACAGAACCCTTTGTGGTTCGATTCCTGAGGTACCATCGCCATACCTATGTCTGCCTATAATATCGATATAAACGCAGGTCTGTTCTGGATTGAAAGGTTTTAAGGGAGAGACATTTACTATAAGGCTTTCCAGCTTAGTCTTTAATCGGTGGTAAAACTATAGTTCGACCAGGGGGGGTTCCACTACCACTCTCATCCACCGTGAAGCAATTGCTGTGTATTGGTGGGAGAGGTGTGGTTGTCGGCTACACTTAGAGCGCAGCGACTATCTTATGATTTTAAGCTAATATTATCGCGGAAATTATACATTTTAATTACGTAACGAGTACTCACGATATGCGGTTATATATATAAAAAAGGCGGCTATCTTAGTCCTCAGAAGTAGGCACGTAGCTACGTACGACCTCAGATAAAGCTCCAGTTCTGTTTGAAGTTAACATGGGTATCCATGGACTGCAGTTATCACAAACATCACATGGCCTGCTACTCGTTTGCTACGCTTGTCATTTTAAATAACATGTATGGTTGACTTGAATCCTATTCGGTGATGATTGCAACTTTCTGACAGCAGTGACCACTTACCGTCAGGTAGATTGCATGCTCGTTTTCTTCTACGCAATAAAGAAAAAGTCGTAATAACTATTCTTTATTTTAATTTCAATGGAATCTCTTCGAAATACATTGTTCTATTAAAACTACTGTATAATGTTACATTCAAAGAGATTAAATATATAGTGAGGTTATATTAAAATGTCTTTGGTTACATCTCTCATATCGAGTACGTTATATCCTTCTGAATAATGGACGTGCCTCAAGCGAACCGTCACATATCGTGCAATAACAGGCAAAAGATAAAATGGTGGTCACAAATGGAACGTTATTTCACATTCACAATATTAGATACAATGTTTAGTTTCTAGGTCTTCTATATTTATTTGCAATGTAAGAAGTGTATTATTTGTAGCACAAAGGTAATGCTTATTTTAATAAAGGCAAAATATTATACTATTGATGACTACTTGTGTGATAATTATATTCATAATTGCTGAATAACGAGAGACACTGATTTTTTTTGTCTAATAAATTTCGCAGTCGAATTATTTCCTTTCGGGCTAACTTTATTAATGTTATTAAACACTGAATTATATCTCGATTATAGATTTAAACGATAGATGTGCCCAAGTAGATTAGTGACATTATGATTGAATGATGTGCGTCATGTGGGCGTTAATAGTTCTATTGAACGCAATAAATATATCCGCGTTATTTTTTTTTTGCCTACTGAAATCGTTGTATAACTTTATTGCATTTCCGATTTTGATTACAAATATTTTGACAATTATAACAGGTTAAAGTAATAGAAGTAGGTATCTGTATTATATAATTATTAACCAAATTTTTTTATCTGTCACAGTGTCTTAATAATCAAAATGAAATCTTCAATAATTTTCTTGAATAGGTACATAAATATAGAATGGCAGTAAGATAAGCAGATTCTGTTCTTCTATTTGAATTGTTAGGTACATGAACAGATAATATGATTGATTTGAAGTCAGTGAATGCACCGTGACATATTGAGCCATCATTTTTTAGTTATATTCCTGATATAGATAGTATTGATAGTTTTTACATAGAGTTTCGGGAAAGTGATAAATATACTGAAGATATAAAAAAATCATGATCACGAAATAAAGGATATTTATTGAAAATAAATATGAAAAAACAATAATTGTCATCATCCCCACTGCTGGATACGGACTCATTGCTACTTACAATAAGAGGAGTAAGGGTTATAGTGAAATATGCTGGCCAAGTGTGGGTTGGTAGACTTAATACACCTTTGAGAACTTTACAGAACTAGCAGTCACATAAGTTTGTGTACGTTGTCTGTATATAAAAAAACCTTGTCAGATTTTTGTACACACACACATATACACATATATAAACAAGTAATAAAACTATACTTCGAATGTTCTGTTGTGAAGCAATTCTTGTATTTCAGTTGGAGAAGTATGGTTGTCAAGTCCACTCACAAGCAAGGTGATCATGTCTAACTTCAGGAAAAGAGTCCCGAATTCGATTATCAATTAGGAATGAACATGTGGATAATGAAGTTAGATATCTGTATTATAAAATGAATTTGAGTGTGGACACCAATTATTTTTATTTGTAGGTGGTTGTCGCAGCCGGTGAATACACGACCGGCAGTGCTTGGCTGTCGGAGGAGAAACTTCTAGAACAAGCTCGCGACATGTGGAAGAGACTGAGCGACGAACAAAAAGGGGCTTACGGAGAGGACTACTTTGAACAAGCGCTGCGCAGTCTTGAAAAGTATACTAAAAGCGCTGTAAGTTATTTATTCCGTTTTCTCATTACACTAAACTAATATTTTATGAAGAAATCTCTTTTGCCGTTTATAACGAGAATATTTGGAAATCATTTGTATAGAAAAACCTTTTATATTTGGCCAAGTCTTTCAAAGATACTCACACTTTTTGCAAGAGAAAGACCGAGTTAGAAAGACGAGATTCGAGCTCATTAAAACCTTCGCTAGTTATACAGAATATGTTGGCACTTTCCATGCCTGACGCCCCTAATAACCACCTTGTGAGTCACTACAAGATGCTTCCTTTCCAAATTAGCAAAACAATGAACGGTCAGAGCCTATTCTATAACCTCTCATAACTGTTGGATACAGCTGTTTTTGTCTTGCTTCTATTTTCCCGCTAAACTGAAAGTCCATTCGCATTTCATATTATGCAGCGCATGAATATTAATGTACGTAGAATAATAAATTGCTTTTAATACGCGAATTCACACCAACACCTTCGTGTTTATTAATTTAATGTTATTCTAATATCCTAGGTGCTTATTAAGTTATGTTAAATTAATGACTGATTGACTGATTTTATATATTGAAAGCGGTTATTCATATATTAATGAACGATTACCATCTGATAGTAAGTGATTACTGCAGCTAAGAAGCAGTACATAATAGAAAAGTCAATTACAAATGCTTTGCCGCCATTAAGGATTTAAAACGCTTGATAAGGCCTGCCATCTCTTCTATTATTCCTTTAAATAGGAGTACAGCAATACTGCCTGTCTTTTAGTTAAAAGACAGAAATCGGTATAGCGGTGGTTTTGCAGTAGAACTGTTACTCTGGTGTTTGATATCGTTTATCGTTAACTAAGATCTGTTATGGTGCAAAATAGAGCACTGTCCTAATATAATATTTACCTCGAGACCTGTATTAATGCAAAATAAATGGTTTCATTGTAATATAATTTCCTTACCGATATGCTTCATTGTGTTACATTTATTAATCACCTTAGAAGGGTGGGTTCTCTTTGAAGCTACTAAAATTGAAAAATGACAGGGCACCGCTTTACAAAAACATATTCGTGGTACGCTAATATTCCTCGTTCGTGTTTATGAATAATCCCTTATTGTTACGAAGGACGCTGACCTGACGGCGGTGACGCGCGCGTTGAGCGACGGCGTGACGCGCACTTTTCCTCTCGCGCGCTACACTCCGGTCTCCCCGCGAGAAAAGCTCAAGTCTTTGTTGGCTGAACACTTGCCTCGCTCGCTCTACGAGGGCCTCTACACCGACTAATCGAAACCGACTCAATATAGGTCATTCGCCTTTGAGTAAACCACCTCGTTTTCTAAGTTATAATTAATATCATAATTAGCTTCACAAACTAAGCTCAAAAGCATTATGCCGAGGTTGGGCCCTAAAAGGCTGTGGTAGCGCTCAACATCTATAATAAACGACATAATAAAGATTTATGCCATAATAAGTAAGCGTTTTAAAATTGTATTCTCGATTAATTTACGTAAATTGTATCTCATATGTCGAAGCGGGCCAACTGCATCTAGAGTAAAGCCCACATAAATTACATAAGCTTTTAAGGTCGAACAAGTTTGCTGATCATTTATGCGGCATCCCCCACTCGAACACGTTCAGGAAAAGCTTCGTTAGGATTAAAGTTCAATAGACAGGGCTGATACACAAAGAGAATCTACTAAACTACTATTTAATAAAAACTCGTACGTATGAACATGTACAATTTCAAAGAGAGAGCATTTCTCATTTCTCTCAAGTCGTCCGCCGTCAAAAGTTATCTAGACGCGAGATAATTTTAAATAAATGTTGGGTTCACTTTTCTCTGTCACTGACAGTTCTTAATTAAGGGAAAGTTACAGTAATCACGTAAAGTCGTTGTCATGTAATGAATATATTAAAATCCTTCTTACGATTGTAGAGAATCGAGAAACGAATAGAAAATTGTACTAATATGCTAAAACAGTTTACAAAGTAATTTCACCTACAATGTACCGTTGCAGCAGTAGGTACTTAATGCTTTAGTTAGTGCATTAATTATGGCAAATGGTTGTTTAAATATATATGTAAATGATTAATGATACCTCTAAGTTATTCATGCAGCCTTTTAGTATCGACTTCGTTAAAACATGTCAAGCGCACTTCGTCGCTATCAATCAAGCAAAATTTCATGTTTTTTATTCACACGGTTCGGGCGTCGATACTGAAATTAAAACGCTGAGCTATCGATCAATTTGTAAAAAGCACTTCAATATTTCGTGTTAAATTCTCACTTAATTAAGTTGGCTCTAAAACGATTAAACACAATTCTATTAATGTTGCACGTCTTATATTGAATAGCCGAGATAATTGTCCCCCGAGTCTGGAAAAGCTAAAGAGAGACTTTCAAGTTAAATATTTATCTTTGGACAAAGAATGGGACAATTGTATAACTACATTATGAATTTAATTAATGTTTATGTTTTAAATATGTAGAATAGTCTTAAATGTTAGATTTAATTTTGTCATATATTTTCAAAACTAAATAATACATATATATTTGTTAGATATATAACTCATAACCTGCTATGATTGTTACAGTAGAATTATAAAAAGCAATGTCATAAACGAACACCTTTGTCCACGTATGCCTTGTGTATAAATGTAGATAAAGTATTATGTAATGTCGACCGACTTTAGAGATAATAATAGGCGTGCCGGTGTGTGCTTTATTTAATAGCATTAGCTGGTGTTCCCAGGTGCAATATAGGTAAGACATTCATGCAACAAAACTAGTATTACACAACGTGCGCCGGAGAAAAAATATGTTGACAGCATGTGATAGTCTTGTTTTATTTTTATTTACATATAACATCAAAAGATCACCAAATCCATATCTATCATTTATAGCCGGTTCACATCAATCTAGTATAAGTTCTTTCCAATGATTGAATATAATATCGAACTGATAAAACATGTTCAAGCGCTGATGTAAGTACAATTTGACAATAGCAATGTTAATACAATTTTGGCAGCATTCATCCGAAAAAACGGTAAAGTAATGTCGGACTCACTAAAGCCGTCGCGGTATAGATTTTCAGTTCCATCGTCGTGGCAACTCGCGATGTAAGTGGAATAATCTGAAAGCTAGCAATTTTCACCAGTACTACAATAAGCGGTATGCTTCCCGTTCCCCGCGAACGCACAGCCAATCCAGTACCATTCCAGTGTTAGCAGTTACGTAGTTCTAACGTAGTCACATAATTATGGGCAGTTACTTGTTTTTTGTACATTTTTCCTTTATAAAACCGTTAAACACCATTCCAGGTGTGACCAAGGCTGTTGATTGATGGTTTGTGTTATATTATTCGATCATTGTAAACCGGCAATAAAAATGATATACAACTGACAACACTAGCACTGGCGCTTAGCTTAGAGCAGTAGCGACAACAAGGTGTTAAAAATGCAGCGAGGTATGCTATTGGACACGGCGTTACGAAGACACCTTGAGGCCACTAGATGCGGCTTTTATGTGCATTTATACAAGTCGCGTCGACATTTTCTGCCGATGTTTATATTTATCTTCATGTGTGACATGGTTTTGTAAAATATGTATACCAATTGTTTTTAATTTTAATAAAGAAAAATTAAATATTCTCGCCTTTGTTTATTCTTAGCCTGCATAATTTATGGATACCAATTAAAATACATAAGTAAATCGTATTTTATTGTTCGCATTGTAAAATATACAGACATAAATCTGTTCTTATTTTTTATAATGTTAAAATAGAACCCTTGCATGCTTTTTATTTATAGAACTAACCTGGGCGAAATGTCTTTGGTAAGGTCGATACTACCTAGTTTGTGAAAGTGGCACTATCGGCTGACTTATCGTTCTGGAAATCAGCCTTTTGACCCAGATCTATAAACTTTTACACCGCCTATATCTATAATAAGCTAGCATATTAGATGTTATACAGCTAACGTCCCGTATGGAGTAGTGGCCACCGTACACGTTTGCCGTGCTGAGGAATCCGAGTTCGGTGTCTTGTTAGTCTATTAAATAAAGTTTTTTGTGCCCAGACTTTTATATACTTATCTTTGTATATAACAATGGTGGCCACTACACAGAACACTAAATCAAGTAAAGATAAAAAATAATTAATAAAGATTAGCTTTAATTAGTCAGATAAGTTAAATTTTAAACAGATTTTACTGAGTGTTTTGGCTATAGTTAAAAGGTATTTTATATTGCATTTGATTGATTAGTCTTAATATCAATCTAATTTTGAATCATAACGAGTTATTACTTGCTGAGCAGCGAATTGCAAACAATTTAATTCCGAACTGATCCGATGCACCGGCAGAAATTTTATTGTTTTCGTGACCCAAATCGCGGGCGCGACTTGCTAATTATACGTCCGAGAGCACCGCCACCCACGTAATAGAGCTAACAAAAGCGGGATTGACTCGTGTTACATTACAAAGTCATTCTCGCCTTTTGTTGGCCCTGGGAACTAGAGTCAAAGATGTGCTCTTTCATTGAAGGTTCAACCTCATGAATGCACGTTTTTATTTATAAAGCAAATGTAGCATAAAACAAATGAATACAATAACTTAACAATAGAACATATTTGTATTACATGACCCACTTCAATGGAAATGGAACATCCACGTGTTTGTGAACTAGGCACAAATGCATAAGACATAGATATTACGTAATATTATTGTATTACGTAATATTTGTGTCTTACATGTAGTGTTTTATGTATTATCATCATCATTAATCCATTAGTGTCCACCGCTTGGCACGGATTTCCCCTTAGAATGGGAGGGTTTTTTTTATTATGCCCATGATTCTGGTTATTTAATAATATATATATAATATTCAATATAAATTGGTAGTCCGCATCGACTTTGTGTGTTTCACAATGGGATCATCTGAATGTTCTGTTGTACAGCGATTTGATACCGCACAAGCGAAACATCTGGCCCCGGGGTATATGACAGAATGTCAAAAATGTCTCCTATATGTCGACACACAACTGGCATGTAAGACCAACCGTGTTACATAAAGGAAGTTTGATGTTCCCCATAACTGTACCTGAAAGACCATGATGGTGTGACCAGGTAAAGTGGGGAGAGGGAGGGGGAGAAGGGTTAGGTCTACCAAGTTGGCCTAGTGCGGATTGGTAGACTTCACACACCTTCAAGAACTTTACAAAGAATTCTTAAATGTGTAGGCTTCCTCACGATGTTTTGGCTTCATCTTTAAAGCAAGTGATAATTAATTTCGAACTCCGGACATTGCGGTGAGATGCCGAAATCTAAACCACTAGGTTATCACTGCTTTCTGTGTAATAATTATATCTTAGTTTCATGTTATTTCATAATACATTCATCAAAATGAACTGTACCGTAAAAAAGTTGTTTAGAAGACACGGTGCTGACATACGATTTAATCATATTCGAGTTATAGTAACACGATTTTTGCATTGCTTATTGGAAAAAGGAAAATTAATATTATATTGTATCAGTCTATCTAGTAGGTATCTTCTTGTTAATTTCTATGAGATTACAACACCATACAAGCACAGTTTTAGTACTTGTTTTATATTATTAAAAACTTAACCATGAAAACATTTAAGAATTTGTCCCTAAATCAATTGCCCCAAAATCACGCAATTATTTGGTGAAAAGGCTAACAACAGCGTCATCTATTAATGGCATCCAAAATACAAAACAAGAGCGTCTAAGGCAGGTTTTTTTATTGTTTATGTAATAGAAGTAACAAATGGTATCTGAGCTTTGTAATTGAGTCCACATGGTCCAAGTAATTGAGACTATATAGCCCTTAGGAAATAATTGTACGAAGGTAAATTAAAATCAATCACAAATATATTGCTATTCTTGGCTACTAACTTGAAACGACTCATGTAATCTTATAAGCAAGCATTACACAGCTTTTTTCATGTTAGAACTAGCAAACAAGCGTGTAGGCCACCTAATGTTAAGTTGTCATTGAAGCTCATGCGCATTCTATCTAATCTCAAACAGGACTAAAGATCTATCTGCACTCGTAGGTAGATCCGTTACTTCTGAAGAATAAGATGGTCGTCTCGGTTGTACGTGAACTGAAAAGTTGCAAAGGTGTGGTTGCGGCAACCACACCTTTGCAACCGAACACAAAAATTGCTTTATGGGGTATTATGAGGGTAGTGGTGATATCTTGCCGATCAAACTATACTTCTATCGTCAATTAAATGCCTGTAGTATATAAGTAAAAATATATATAATGGCAGTGGCACTGAAAGTTTACAATATAATAATCTTAGATACTGAATATATCTTAGATATTCAGTACAATAATGTTAAATAAGTTCATGTAAGAACAAATACGCAGAAAATAAAAAAACTAACGTAAAATAACATAGGTACTTACAAAATTCATAAAGTAACAAGGTCATGCCTGAAAAATAATAATTTGAACTCTGACCTTTCTAGAATGGCTGCTAGGTTAAAAAGACGCAGATAATTTCGTCGACCGCTTATAACGGGTCGAAGATTATTTAAAGAAATATTATATATATGCTTATGAATTATACAAGGTATGGATTTCTTTGAAGTATCCGTCGTTTTTTTAGTTAACCGAAATTCTACTACTAAACTTTTGATGTAAGTAAGATGAGTATTTCTCTTCTTTTTTATAACATGAAAGTAACAAATGAATTTACTGTCAACCAGTTCGGACCTATAGATAGGTTGCTACCCCTAAGAACTATGTTGGAGTGTCTCCTGTACGACTCCGCACTTTTCTAGACCAGAACACAGCAGCGCCACCTTTTATACTGCTGTTAAAGGCCAGGATGCTTGCGAAGTTGAATAGCGAATGTTTTATGACCTTTAACCTTGTTACCACTTCTACACAGCGGTCTGTGCCTGTGACATTTAGTTATTTTTTTCAGTCCAAAATTACCAGACATTTTTTTTAAACTAAACCTAACGATAAGGCTGTCGGGCCACCTGATGGAAAGTGGTCACCGTCGCCTACGGACATTTGCAACACCACAGAAGTCGCCAATGCATCGCCAGTTTTGAAGGAGAGCTCTTTTTGCACGTTTCTTGAAGAAACCCATGTTATAGCGCACCGGGAATATCTCAAGAGGGATTTAGGAAAATAATTATAGTTAAAGTCGACAATACGTTACCTATCTAACGAGATACTAAAATGAAACGCCTTAAGTATATGAACTTACATCGGTTAATTATAAACCAAAATATAAGTAGTGGTATCTGTGGTTAGAAGACAAATTATCTCATATTATTCCACTATTATAGAGGTTATGTTGAATAGCCTTATTCATACGTTAACTCTTTTAAATTATAAAAGATCCTCTTCTGCTAAGAATTATCTACCAGCTTATCGAGTAGTATCGGGTTTCAACGATGGCTACAAGAATTAATCTCAATTAAGGTGTCGGGTTTCGAGGCGGGAGCCAAATGGGTGAAGTTGAGCGAGTTATTCTGCATTGGTGTTAGCGTATAATATGCCCGCGGGAGGTATCTGGGGTCAGATGTGCGACCTCGACCTGAAAGCCTTGTGATAAAGGTCATTCAGCCTGCAGCATCAGGGTCGATTTGCCAAGGTAACAACGATACGGTCTGCTGTTCGCCTAATAACATTTATGATTGTCACCTAAACATTGTACATATGTCACCATTACTACACCCATATGTTTGTACCTGCAATTGTGTGTAACTATGTATACATTTAAATGGGTGGTAGAACTATCAAACATCCGAACCGATCCGACGGGGAAGATACCGTCCCATAATTCCTCGTGAAGCAACTGAAGTGTTTCGGTTGAAGAGGTGTGGTTGATAGATACTTGCAAGCGACGTGACCTCCTTAGAAGTCTTAAGAGTAGTAACGCATCTATGAACGACGTCAGATAGGAATTTAGCCCTGTTTGAGATTAGATGTGGATATCCATTAGCTGCAGTGATCACTTAACATCAGGTGGTCTACAGGCTATTAATCTTTATCTAACATAACAAAAAAAAAAGTAAGTATTCAATTTATAATAAATAATGTATTTAATATCTTGATATTTAATAACGTTATAAAAATCTGCAATGTACAATTATATTCACGCTAATTTCTAACACTTACATATTCTGTATATACTTCCTAGGAAATCAGAGCGTAGAATCATACCAAATGTCATACCCACCTATTGTTAATCACTAAAAGCACATGAAATATCGGAATTGTAATAGAAATATAAAAAAATATATATAATTTACTGTTAGAGGGAAACCGTAAGTAATGAATTTACAATATTTTACGACAAGAGTATTATTAGTTTTTTCTTGACGAACAATAATACGACACCAATTTTTTTAATTTGTTATTAAATATTTTAGTCCTTTTCATATATATATATATATCTCTAAGCTTAGCGATAAAGCAGACGGGCCACCTGATGGAAAGTGATCACCGTCGCCTATGGACATTTGCATCACCAGGGGAATCGCCAATGTATCCCCGGCCTTGAAGAAGAGCTCTTTCAGCAGCTCTTTCTTTTTGAAGAACCCCATGTGATAGCGCTCCGGGAATGCCTGAGGAGGAAGCTCATTCCACATCTTGCACGTACGTCGTAAGATGCCGTGGTTTATCGTGCTCATGCACTTTTATGTCCTACTTTTTATGTCCAATTGCTGGGCATGAACCTCTTCTCACAACTGGGGAAGGGCTAGAACATACTCCACCACGCTACTCTAATGAGATTTGGTGGATTTTAATTATCTTAAACTATATACTATGTATTATTGCCTATTTGATTTGTACCATTGTACTTAATACTTTTAGAGACAGTTTTACAATCTTTTGAAATATTACTCAGTATTTCCGTTTTGCACAGCCTCGACTTTGACATCCTACATTATGAATCATGAAGTCCGCAGCGTTATTTTTTCAGTGCATATGTAACGAAGATCTAAAAACATGTTTGCGAGACCTTACATTTTACTGGTTTTTTATTCACCTCATTCATCCTTACGTACATGTTACGTTTTCATATTTGTAGCAAGATTTCTTAGATACAGGGCATTCCAAGGTATGTAAGCTTGCAAGTTAGGACAAGCAAGTACCACCAAAATATCAATGGCCAATCTGAAAGTAATTGTATGATGAACTCTTGCCACTCAATATGAGATGGTGCCACACGTATACTGAGTTATGCTATGGAAGTTTTATAAACGCCTTATTTATACACAAGCTTCTAAAGGCGTGGCCGCACTGGTAAGGTAATTGCGATAAACACCCGTCAGTTAAACGATGTGGTCTATTATAGGGTTGGTTTTAACGGAATAGCTGCTTCTAGGGATATGTTCTATTAGATCCCATTTACAGGATCGTATTGGAAAATAATGTGCCGATCTATAAATTCATGTCTCGATCGTATGTTTTCATGAATCGTTCTAAAAGATCTCATTTAAAAGAATCGTTTTGTACGACTCCCATACCTATTTTTGAATTTTAAAATCAGTACTGTAACTCTGCTTTAGTTTGAAGGTTATATTAAGATGGTTGCTCTTTTTCGAGATGTTTCTTCTTAGTTCTCGAGAAAAGAAACTCAGAACTCATGTACACAAACCAGTGCGCTTGCAGCCTAATTCAATTCAGGCGCTTTGCTAGCACGATTATCTCGCCTTCCCTACTTCTGTCTTAAAGCACCAGTGAAACTCCCTGTGTTCTGGTTCGAAACTCGTGGTATTGCAAACGTATTTATTTGAGGCAGGTACATAAACTTAGTCCACAGGAGTAGTGACACATTTAACCGACTTCAGATAAATAGAACTCTTGTTGTATTTGAATTATATAAACCCGTAAATTTTCAACAATTTATATCACAAATGAAAGAACAAACAACACAATATATATATATGGCGGGTATAATAAATTGCTTATAAAATGACTGTCCTGTACTTATTGAATTAAGTATTTTTTTATGTGAAATGAGTAACATACGTGCATTTTGGCCACCTGATGTTAAGTGGTCACTGCACCCCTTGTACACATCTACAAATATCCTATCTGAGGTTGTACGTAGATGCGTTACTACTCCTGAGTGGTTCCATGGTCGTTTCGCTATAAGAATACCCGAAAATCACACCTCATCAACCGAAACACAAGAACTACTACACGGGCGACTATGAGGACGACGGTGGTACCTTCTCGGACGAATTTTCTTCTACCACTTATAATTTTGTTACATTTTTTTCGCGTTGTTTTCTTTATAATTGTGGATTTTTGTGCTATCTTTAAAAGTTAAGAGGGTCATCACAGAACATCTTCTATAGATGGCTAGTTTAGATCGATACAGATACATAACGTGGTTGGAGTTATGCAAGTATTTCATTATATACAAACTGCGGGAATTTCGTATTGCGACGTATGTTACGGAATTAATACCTACATGTGTACATTTTAGAGTAAGACGGGCGTAATGAAGCGGACATACATTTGGATGGAATAACCATGTAATTGGAGATTGCACCGAATAATTCGTTTAATACATTATAAGTAGGTTATTTGAAAGAAACCGCTTTTAAAGATAAGACTGTCTTTTGTTTCTTTGTTGTTACTGTGTGTTGTTTTTTGTTCGTCTTATATGGTGTACAATAAAGAATGTTAATAATAATAATAAATAGGTAACTGTTATCTTCTCATCTTATTTAAATATTAACTAGAATACGTCAGAAATTTTTAATGCATTATTAATGCTTTCTCTAGTTATAAAATGAACTGTGACCAGAACACATCCAAACGATGTTCCACGTCTTTGGAATAATGACAGTAAACGTTTAACTTTTTTTAATTTCGAGGATACAATAATCGCGCTGCTACTGCCTTATTTTATGTGATCTCAGTGAGCACATGGCATCTGTTCCAAAGTAGGGCTAGTTGAGTTTTATAAACAACAGATTTCATAGTATTTATAATTCTTAATACTGTATCTACCTGTTAGACTCTATAAGACGAAACAATCAGTTTTTCGTGATAATCCTATTACTAGAATTTTTTTACACAAATTTCACAATTTTAATTATATTATATATTAAGATTCAAATAATAGATAAATGCAATAACGTGTTTATTCAAATATTATTTAATAAACGAATATTCAAACGACAGTCGAATATTGAAAAATAGAATGCAAAGAATAGAATCCATAGAGAATTATATTTCTAATGCTAAGCTCAGACTTAATAAAAAAGTTAGCTAGAAGTTCTTTGTCAACACGAAAGGCAGAGAGAGCAACGTGCAAATTTTTCGAGTGCTACTGTCCTTTTGGTTTTCTTCAACATAATTTTAAAGACATTTTTTATATGATATAGATATTTTATGTACGTACACTAATATTAAACTAGAGTAAGCGGGCATGCGGACCACCTGATGTTTCGCCGTTCTATTTTGCTACTTTCGTCTGTATAGTAGGGACAACTTTCGCGATAAATTTAAATTCCATGCTTTCCACAATAAGTATCAAAGTGTTGCGGCACTATTCCCAGTTGTGAATATTTTTATTATCTAGCCAAAGTAGATACATTACATTCGACGTTAGGCGACTATTACTTGTAGTGATATATATATATATATATTTTTTGTTTGTGTTTGAAGAGTAGCAAACGACTGTGCAGGCCACCGTATGTTAAGTGGTCGCTGCAGCCCATGAACACCTACATTTAATCCCAAACAAAACTAAAGATCTGTCTGAGGTCGATACGTCACTATTCCTAAGGATTAAGATGGTCGCCTCGCTGTAAGTGTGTCCGGTAACGGCACGTAAAAATTGTTTCACGGCGGATTATGAGGGCGGCGGTGGTACTTCCCCGGATGAACTGTAGTTCTACCACCTCTCAAAATATATAACATAATAATATATCTGTTATTTATAATGTATAATAAAACCAATTTAGTACAATGTATATTTTTAAGAGTAAGTAAGTGTCTACTCTTCGCAGCTTAATTTCGAAGAAACCTATTTCTCGCCTTATAACAGTAGAGTTAAACGTTGCTGTTCGGCTTAAAGGGCATGACAACGAAGATATACTTACAGGAAACGTTCCAAATGAGTCCTAGAAAGTAGCAACGCCCCGGTGGCCGGATTTGAATTATATTGTTACAGAGGTTGCTTACAGATGTTCATGGCCAACAGTGACCGCTTGCCATCGTGTGGACTGCTGGCTCATTCGCTACATCTACGCAATACAAAAAACATAATTTGTTATTTAACTGTAACGCAGATATAAATGTTTCTACAGATTTTTTGACTTTTAAAGAGTCCTTTGAAATAATTTATCACAACTTTTTAATTTATTCATGACTTTGAAACCAAAATGCTTATAAACATGTCATTCTTAGTCGTTGTTTCATCGTCGTCGTCGTCGGTTCTTTAAATTAAAATGCACGATAATATTGGCTTTATATTCGATACTCTGAAGAAAACTCTGAAGTAATAGAACAAATATAATTGAAACGCAAATACAATTTATACATAAGTCTTCATTAATTTAAAGATTTCCTTAGATAAATCGCTCGTAAATCTATTTAGATGTTCTTAATTTTCCTTTTGTTCAAAAGCCATAGAATTTAAAGAGAAAATTATGAGTTAAAATGACAAGGGAAGCCGCGTGTATTAACTAATCTGACTAGTAAATACAGAACCTCATGTTTGTAGTCTAACTAATCGCACATAACTATGTTATGTTTTATATATTTATTAAAAAAACTTTATTATACATTAAAAAGTGGTACACAGGAAAACTGCTCTCTCTATCAGTCAACCTTTAACATAAGCAGAAAACTTGATATACCTGGTTTGTAACATTGTAGGCTCGTAATTCATCCTGCCCCCATATTCGTACACGGCAACAATGGAGCGAAATGTGTTTTCATTGCGTAGTAATTTTCATGTGCATTTTATTTTTATTGTGTGCATTTGGACTAGAATGAACAATAATTAATTCACACATTACATGTACATTTATGGTGTACTACGTCAATACGTGTACCTATAATTGTTACACCTAATTACGTAGATTCTTTAACAACACTACAAAACCCATAATAGGAAACTGCACATATTATTTAAGATCATAAGATTTTAAGCTAATATTATTGCGGAAATTATATAATTTTAATTACGTAACAGGTACTCACGATATGCGTTTTTTT